>KZ505686.1:246984-262673 GCA_002844005.1 Limosa lapponica baueri | reverse complement strand
GTGATTCTGTGATTCTGTGATTCTGAGAGCACTGAAACGCAGCCTGGTCAATCATTCACCATCAGACCCCTGGGCCTTCCTTTGAGCTTTTGTTTCCAGCTTTGATCTGTGTCCCGGCTGCTCTTGTGTGAGCCCCAGCAGCCACTCTGGGCTTTGGGCTTTTTATGTGCAGCACAGAAAGGTGGTGGGAAGTGGCTGGACTAAGTGACTTGTACACCCAACTGTAGTGACCATCTGGCCTTTCCCTCTGCCCGTACAGGCAAGAGAGACAAGAAGGTGTCTCAGTGGGTGAAACAGGTTAAACCGTCCACGTGGGAAAAAGCCAAGGTCTCATTCGCACCTATCTCGGCTACCGGTAAGTGACATCCACCATAACGTTTCCCACAGAGCCTGCGGCTTCAGTCAGCACCTGCGCTTGCAACAGCATCCTCACCCACACACCGCCTGGCCTGACAAGGTCCCTCTCCCACCCCTGGCAAACCTGCCTGCTATTTAAAGAACCCAAACAAACAGGGCAGGGGAGGAGGCAGCTCCGGGAACACACCGGCACGTACCGCCCGGCGCAGGGAAAGCACAGTGCGGCCACCTCCCCTGCGCGCCCCGGGCTGCCGGCCCTCGCCCACGCGTGCCGTGCCCACGGGTGGGTTTTCTCCCTCCTAGTGCTCCCGCGCCGCCCCCGCACAAAGCGGGCGGGGAGAAGCAAGCCCCCTGCTTAGGGGGCGCCGGTGGGGTGCCGGGGCGGCGGCGGGGGGAATCCCGAGCAGGCGGGGCCGGGCGCAGCTGAGTCAGTGCGGGCAGGAGGAGGAGGAGGAGCCGCGGCGCCTTAGCCTCCGCGCCGGCCGCTGCTCGCTGGCTTTCCGGCCATGAGCCCCCCGGCGGTGGGGCCGGGGTCGGGGTGGTGGCCGGGGCCGGAGCGGGCGGGCGGTGGGCGCTGAGCCATGTCGCGGCCGGCGGGCGGCGAGTGCCGCAAGGATGCGGCGGGCTGGGAAGGGGAGGACGGGCAGTGCGACTCGGGCATCGAGTCGCTGCGCTCGCTGCCGGGCGGGAGGGAGACCCCCGCCGCCGAGATCCCCCCTCCCGCCGCCGCTGAGACCACCGCCGCCGAGGAGCGGCTCGACTCCAGCTACGGCTCCGGTGCCCTTCCCGAGCCTCTGGCCGGGCTGCCGGCCGCCTGCCGCGCCGAGGAGCCGCCGCCGCCGCCCGAGGGGCTCAGCCGGCAGCAGCTGGAGGCGCTCACCTACGTTTCGGAGGACGGGGACACGTAAGTGACCGCGGTCCCTTCCCTCCCGGAGGGGGTCTTGCGAGCGCCGGGAACCCCCCAGCCCCGGGCTTGGCCCCTCGCAGCCGGTCGGCGGCGGGGAGCCGGTGCCTGGAGATAAGCCGGGCTTTATCTGCAGTGGTCCTCAGCCCTTTCCCAGCGAGCACTCATTCAGCCGGGCTGTGAAGGACTCCCGGAGCCCAGGTCCTGAGAGTCTCCCGCCTTGCGCTGCCCACGGATGCCTGGCACCGGCAGTGGGTTTGGGTGGGTGACCAGTGGGGTACCCGAGCCAGGTCCAGCAGAGTGAGCAGGGAGAGGCACCCTAGGCAACATGGCACAGAACAGACTCGCCGTAGGAAGCCCACTTCCACTTGCTATGGGGCCACTAGCAACTGGAAGGTGGTGTGGGAGAAAATCAAGCCCCCCTGCTGCCTCTTCCACAGAGAATGCGATGTTTCCTCCCCAGTGGGGAAGGCTTTGGCTGTGTGAGATGGTATGTAAGCAAGACTCGAAACGAGATTGGCTGTGCAGAGCAAGACCTTGAGATGGCCATGTCAGGGCCACGGACCAAGCAACCCAAGAACTATTTGTTCTCAGGTGGAAATCTCCTTGCTTTGCCAACCCGCCTGCACAGCCGCAGTTTGCAGCACAGTTACAATGCACTCCCTGCTACGGGACTGCCCTCCTGAGCCTCTGTGACAGAGACCAGTGTTTCTCTTAATGAGGAGGGGCTTCCCACATCCGTAATGCCCTCTCAAAGGCAGAGGCATCACACTTGAGGTATTTGGTTTGGCTTCTGGTAACTGCCTTCAGCTAATCACGGTTCTTTCCTGTCATACATTCCCTCAACGGAAGGTTTTCATCATGAGTGCACACACAGAGCATGAGCAAAGTGTGCTCGCAGCTGAGAAGGGCAAAGCTTTGCCCCAAACCCAGGCTGGAGTTTAATACTGGGTAATGGTGCAAGAGGAAGAGAAACTAAGAGGCGCTGACACGAGCGAGCACGTATCTTCAGTAGTGGGAGCAGCAAGGGGGCTCTGTCCTCGCCTGGCAGAACACATCTGGGTCTGAGGCTGAAGATGAGCTGGGAGCCAGCCCCAGTGTTTACTTCCTGGTTAGGTGCCTGTGCATCTGCTAATTAGTTCATTAATGCTTACTGTGGGATCTGCTCTGAGGATTGGCTGAAAGTCTCGCAGCAAGCAAGGTTAGACTAAACCCAGCCTCCCACACTCCCCAGCCGGGCGCCTGGATACTGTGTTCTAGTCCTGTCTTATCTATAGGCTGGCTCTGGGGCTCCTCAGCATGGAGGAGCTTCACTGCCTTTCCCAGCTGTAGCGCTAGAGCCAAGGTACCCACAGAGAGAGACAGGGGTCTTTTAAGCAGAGCTGTGGAAGTAACGCCTCAAAAAAAGCCCCCTGGGTTAGCCCGTTGTGGTGTGCCCAGGGCTCCCTGCTTGCTCTTCTTTAGGATGCAGCTGCTTGGAGATGCTTTTGCTGCTTGGGGCTGTTTTGTAAGGTGGCTGAGCCCTTTGCTTGTCAGACTCGCTTAGCCAGAGCCTAACGCAAGCATCTCATTAACTAGGGAAACATTAATTGGTGGTGCCTTGGTTACGGAAGGCAGGAGAGGTTCTCAGAGAGCTCTCCAAATGGTTGCAGTCGCTCTTCTGTTTTCTCTTGCTCACAGTGCAATTCAGAACAGGAAATCTGTAAAGAGAGAGGGAGGGAGCTAGAAGTTTGCCGGCGGTGCAGCTCGTACAGCTCCGAGCTGGCCATGTCTGTGCAGGAGCTGGCTTTCCTGGGATCCGCTCCCAGCGCTGGGGAAAATAACACTATTCTTGTGGTTAGAGCAGCAAGGCTGTGAAATTCTGCCTCTGCTATTCCTGTCTTTCCTCCTGACCCTGCGGCAGAGGTAGGTGGCGTTTATATTTAGAAATGCTGAACATCCACCGCTCTGGTCGATGCAAATGGGGACTTCAAGAGCGCCCAGCAACTCATTGAACTGCCGCCGGTACTGCTTAAGTCTAAGGAGCATTTGCTTATCTGGTGACACAAGGTCCCCCAGAGAAAAGAGATGAGATGGCCACAGGCTGCATCCCTTTCATCCCGCCAGACAAACCCATCGGCTTCTTTTCTTCTCCGTCAGCTGCACATTTCCTTGTGTGCCTTGCTTGAATGTCTGCCACAAAACATCTCCAGGCCGAGAATTAAAATCCTACTATCATTACATTTCGGAAGACCTGGGCAACAACACTTTCCTGTAATTGTAATTCTGAAAATACAAAAAGTTCAGGGGTTTTGGCCAAGGAGTTCCTGTTTCCCCAGCCGCCCTGGCTGGTACCGAGTGGAGAGGAGCACTGGGCTCACACAGAGGGAGCTGGCAGAAGTCTTGACCATCCATCCATGGCTCCCCCAGGCTCTCCCACCAATGTCAGCTCGAAGTTTCCCTGGGAGGGGGCTGTGTTGGTCAGCCTGCCACTTGTGGGGGAAGTGTATGAGGTGGAGACATCGGCGAGGAGCACGTGCTTGGCCAGTTGGAGCGTCAGCAGGATCTTCCCTGGATTCATTCCTGCCTGCCTCCGTGGGAGAGAAGCGTTAGCCCAGGCAGGGTGAAGCAATGGGGCTAAAACTGGCTCTTCCCGTGCTCAAAATTAGAAGGGGTCCTGCTTCTGGAGGAAGGAAATTGGCCAACAGGGGAGATGTGTGTGTGATGGCCAGTGAAATGTGTGGGTGCCGTCTTCCAAGAATCATTTGCAAAAGCTTCAGTTGTCCGTCTTCACACCCACCCACCCCCGCCTCCCCAGTGCCACTGGCAGTCTCTCTGCCTCAGGGAAGTCAGAGCTGCAGTAACTGGGCTACAGCGCATCAGTCCTTGAGAGAGAGAGCAGAGCTGGCATGGCAGGAGAGGTCAGGGATGAGGAACAGGCAGAAGATGGTGGGTGCACTTAGGGCAGTGGTACTTATCCTGCTTATTCCATGGCAGGGTGGAGAGCAAGCCCTGTGCACACAAGCTCAAGTAGTCTTCTCCAAGCATCTGTCTTTTCCTTGTGAATCTAATGGTCCCCAAGCATCCAGCTCTTCCATGTAAACCAGCTCCTTTTCTGCTGAATTGAGTCCCGATGGGACTGCTGTGCGTGGAAGTGAAGAGAGGGGCTTTCCAGCTGCAGGCATGGCTAGCTCTGAGCAGGCTGCAGGCAGCTTTATCGCCATGCCCCGGCCTCCGGACAAGCTCAACCTTTATTAGGATTCACTGAGGAAACCCCCTCCTTCTGTCCTCGCCAGGCAGATTCATGAGTCCAGTGTCCCAGGAAAGGGGTAGGTGAGGGACCAGCTCCTTCAGGGTGTGATGGGATCACCTGTTGTGTTCCAGTACAAGGGAAAAACCTCTCTGTTTGCTTGGGCTTATAGCAACCTCTGCTAGCTGTGGAGAGGCAGAGTTGATTCATCAGTGTGAGAAGTTAGGCTGAGCTTCCTCTAAGACTACATATTCTGTCTTAAACTTAAAAACGCGTTTCCCTTTCTGTCCATGCTGGTCCTTGGGCCACACGCCAGTTTATGCTGTTGGTACCTGATGCCACGGTGATGGGCCCTTTGGGCAGCTGGGTAGAGTCCATGGAGTCTTGCTCTGGGCCCTCTGGCCATGTCGTGCTGCGAAAGGCTGGGGGCTGTGCCTCCGCAGGAGGGGTGGCCATCTTCTGCACAGGGCTCCAGATGCAAAGCAGCACAGGTCCTCTGCAGGGGTGAAGGTTGGGGGTCCTCAGCTCAATCATGGGAGGGAGATCTCGGCCTCCTTCAGGTGGAAAATGGGACCGAGTGGGTTTTGTTTGAGTGCGTGTTTTGGGGAGGGAGGGGAGGAAGCCTGACTTCCTCCTTCCACCAGAGACAAGTGCTGCCCCGTCTGCTGATAAGAAATCACGTGCCAGTGACTCGTGGGCTGAGATGCCTTCACAAAGGCTTGGGGACAATTAATCGAGTAAAACCGGGGCCCCGCGGGAACTGATGCTCTGAGCTCTCCTCCACGTGATGGTAGCAAAGGGGCCTTCCCTACCGAGCCTTTGCCTGCGTGGGTAGGCACTGAGCGCCAAGGCTCATCTTGCGGGCCCAAGAGCCACTTCTATTCTAGTTCACTGGTGTGTGCCAGCTGTAACCCCTCCATCTTGTGTAGCCCTGTGCTGGAGATCTTCCTCATGCAGGGTAATGGAGGTTCCCCCCATTCAGGCTGCCTGCTCTGGTATGGCTGCTTGCTCGGTGTCCCCCTGGATCCCAGGGGGGATGCCTGGGGGAGCGTTCAACGTGTGACAGCAAGGGGAAACCACTGTGGAAGAAGGAAAAAGAAGCAGAGGGTTGGAGGGCCACAGTTTTAGGAGAAGGGTTAAAGATTAAAGAATTCTGATGCAGAGAGCACACCTGGTTGCTGGTTGCACTGGGAGCCCCCTGCTCAGCTGGGCTGGGCTGTTGCTGGCTGCCCAGCAGCAGCATGGCTGTAGTTAATGGGAAGCAGGGATGCTCTTGGTTTTTCCAGAGGGGCTTTGAAAGCGCTTTGCCTGATTGCCAGGGAAGTTCAAATCCATTCCGGGTTGCTCCCTAGTACACTGCCACTGTGAGGCAGAGAAGAAAATGAGTCCTAACGTGGGGCTGGCCGGAGGAAGAAGGGAACCTGCTGGGTCCAGGTCCCTGTGCCTGGACTCTTGTCTCTTCCTCTGTGTGTGCTCAGGAGTTTGGTGAGCAGGGAGGGCTTGGTGCCCCTCCAAGCGAGGGCAGGCAGCTCTGCACAAGGCTCCTTTTGGATGCCTCAGAAGTTGCTGGCTGCCACAGGTGTCACACACATACGGCCTTGGCATAAGATGGGTAAATCCTGGCAGCCCTCTGAGATCGCACAGGCAGGAAGAGATTTAATTTTTTTCCCTGTTCGGATGGCTTCAGCCTGGCCTGGAGGAAATTTCTTCAGACTTTCCACCTGCATAAGTTTGCCTTGGAGCTGGGGAGAGGCACAGGGAACTTCAGCACAAAGGAAGGGAAAGAATGGCTGGAAATTTCCATGTCCTGGGATGCAGAAGCCTGATGCCTAGCTGTAACATATCAGTTGAGGTGGGAAGGGCTTCAGTTCCTTGCACTCTGCAGGCAGGCTTGGCTGCTGCTGGGAAAGGGTTGAGCTCAGCTAAATTAACAAAGAAAGTTTTGATTTTTGTTGGTTTGGGGTTTTTTTAATACAATGTGGATAAAAGAGGAGTCAGACGTGACTGTGTAGGAAGAGAGGCTGTGGGTTCTGAGCTGTGAGAGTGGTTACTGGGTGCCTCTCAGTGAGCTGCGTGGGATGCTCTCTGTGTCCCGGAGATGGGAAGCCCCTCTGACTGGGGCAGATGCAGGGCTGAAGCGGGGCCCTGAGACATCCTAGACCCATAGCTGGTGCCTCATTAAAAGACAATCCTGAGGCAGCAAGGGTATGTGCATGGGGCTGTAAATGATTGTTAGGGTGTGTTGTACTGGCTCTGGCAAAGTCCAGGCACTGTCGTCTTGCAAAAGGCTGTTCTGACCGTAAGATATCTCTGTGTGCACGGAAACTGTAGAACATATTTTCTTCCTGATGGGCAAGAATGGGAATTTGCTTCATTTGAAATGGAGTTGCCATGGCCGATGAACCTTTCAGGATGCTCTTACTGTAATCATTCATCTTGCTTCTTGGCCCATGTCTGTGAAACCAGCTCCGTCCTCCTGGGATGGGCTGACCTGGCTTGGCTCATCCCTGCAGTGATAGTAGTGCAGGACTGACCCCTCTTTCTGCATCTGATGTTTAGGGTTTCTGCAATCCAGGACCTACCACCTGCTCAGAAATGGAGAAAAATGCTCAAACACGTGGGTGCAGAGTCTAGAGGATGCAAGGCCAGGGGTGCAGTATGTGGGTGAATGGGGGCACCTTCATTTACCTACCTCCTCTCTCACCTCACTGAAAAACAAGGTGCCCATAGCCCTCTCGCAATGCCTCCCCTGCCAGTCAGCCTCGAGCACCTCTCATACACCAGCAGCTGTACCAGACCCTCTGCAGAGCACCACAGGAAAGGTGGAGGCTGCTTGCCCTGCTAGCCCATCAATTCCCACCCATCCCTGTGGCCCCAGGACCAGCAGGCTGGGAAGCAGCTGCTGTCCAGAATGGAGATCAGGGTGGGGGGGCTGAACCCAGTGGCTGAAGGGGCTTTGCCCAGGGAAGGGGAGATGAAGCCTGCAGAACAGGAGACCCAGGGCAGGAGCAGAGGACATGGAGATCAGCCCACAGCCGGCTGGGATCTGCTGCTCCCCTGGAGCTGCCAGAGGGCAGCTGGCACAGTTTTAAGGAGCCGGGCAGCATCACTTTGGTATGCAGGGAGGAAGGGAGCTGGGCTGGGCTGGCAGAGGGCTGCAGGGCAGGATGGAGCTGTGCTTGCTGAGCCTGCTGGCAGAAGTTCATGCCGACGGCTGAGGAAGCGGTTAACAGGTTACGGGGCTGGAACAGGAGAGCAGGGTGAGCGTGGAATTCCCCTGCTGTTTTCCTCCTCCCTCACTCTGCTCTCTATTGCTGCTGGGGCCGTTTCCTCCCCTGAACAAGTTTCTCTTGTGTGAATTGTTTGCATGATTTCCTACTGCTCTGCTCTGCCAAAATAAGGAGCCAGGAGCGAACTGTTCCCACTGCAGACAGGGACCTTATCTAGAGAGGAAGAAAAATTTGTCAAAGCAAATTTTACTGAATGCTGGGTGCCTTGTCCTGGGTGCTTTTGGGGTGAGATGGTGAAGGGAGAGGCTGCTTTGAGGACAAGGTGTCTTGCTCCACAGCTGGGGGGGATCTGCTGGTCAGCCCCTTTTCTAGAGGGAGAGAAGAGGGTAGCCAGAGAACTGGTGGGACTTCATCAGTTCTGCTTGTGTGTCAGAACTGGGTGTCACTCCTTGCCTCCAGTTGCAGGCATCCTCAGACATGGGCACTTCTCCTACCGGGCACTTGAAGTCACTCAGAAGCCTGGGAGATGGACAGTACTGTGGAAATGGGTGTTGTGTACCTGAACTAGGACCATCTTGGGCATGGCAATGCTGTGTGTTCAGACCTGGGGACATCCTCAGGGATGGCCTTGACCTCTCTGCTCCACGATTGTGATCACTCTGATGATGGGTAGATCACCTTGTGCCAGGAATGCCCTGTGCCCATGGGACCTTTGTGATTCAGAACACTAAGAAGTCCCCTTATGCCAGGATGGAGCTGGTGAGCAAGTGGAAAAGCTGACAATGAGCCCAGCAGTCTGTATGCCTCGGCTGACCACATTTCCCCTGCCCACAGCTCCTCCAGCCCCTGCCCATTCCAAAACTCCCTGTTACCCTTTCCAAAAGCCCCCTTGGGCACCCACCCCTGTGGCTGGAGACAGGAGTGCTGCAGGCAGAGGTGCAGGGGACCGTGGCTGGGTGAGGAGGGGTGTCTGGCAGGGAGCGGGTGTCTCTCTGTCACCGTGCCCTGGCTCTCAGCTGTGACTGGCAGGTGCCAGCGTGCAGCAGCCTGTCAGCGGCTGGACCGTGTGGCTGCCATGGCAGAGAGAGAGGTGTACTTGTGGCCTTGGCCAGAGGAAAGTGGAGATTGGCACCATGCCTGCGCCTCAGCTCTCCTGAGTGTGGGAGGTTTCCCGGGTTCAAGAGACGATCCTGATTCTGGGTCGGTGTCACTGCCTGTGGCACAGAGTGCCTTGGTGCACAGATGCTTTTGGGCTCGTCCCAGCCTGATGGCCTTGCCGCGATTCCCCTGAGCTCACAGCTCTCGCAGCTGTTTCAGGAAGCTGAGGGCTGGCAATGAGGAAAGAGAGGGACGAATGCAGAAATGAAAGTGCAGGAGGAGGCTGTGCCTGGGTGGAGAAGGAAGAGGGAGTGGGGGGAAGCAATCCTTCAAAGCAGGCATGCCCCAGCTTCAAGGTGAAAGCCTGGGCTCTGGCCAGGTGGGGACAATCACCCCCATCGCCTCTGTGGCACAGATGCCCAAACTTGCTTGGCATCAGCTGAGCCCCAAGTGGCTCCACTGCCTCATTGAGCTGCAAAGCCACCCAACCCAGGAAGACCGAGGTGCCAGCAGTGGCTGAGGTCTGCCTGGGGTTTCCACCTCCCCTGAGTGACTGCCCCATTTGTCCCCACATGAGAGTGAGGCATGGCGTGGGTCGTGGCAGAAGGACCGGGGGGATTCCTAGGGGCATGGGGGCTGGCTGCTGTGGGACGCAACCCCAGGCGCTGCTCTCTCCCCCGGGAGCCCAGCGTGGCTCTGGAAAGTGAAAGCAGCAGAGGTTTAAAGTTCAAGCCGAATTGCCTGGAAAGTCCCCTGCCTGAGCGGTCTTATCTCTGCCGTACCTGAAAAAGGCAGATCCCACGGCCTCCTCCCGCACGTGGTGCCTGGGAGCGGGTTTGGAGAAACTGGGGCTGTCCCTGCAAGCAGGCAAAGGAGACCTCGGCACAGGTGCCACCGCCGGGACCGGGCGCCTGATGCAAAACCCAGCAGGGAATGTCCCTGCCCGGATCATACCCCAGGCCAGTGAGAGCCCGCTGAGGCAAGGGGTATTCTTGCAGCTCATTTCCCAGCTGGCCTGGCCTGGCCACCTTGGCTGTGCCCCTGTCCCGTGGTCCACTGAGGGGAGCCAGACCCTGCCTGTGGGGCTGCTCGGCCCTGGCTCGCAGCCCCCTCCCCTGCCCCGGGGAGCACCGGCGGTGAGGGGGCACCCCACAGCGGTGTGGAGGCAAATGTGGGTGGCCTCTTCTTCCAGCAGGGAATTCCCTGCCACGACATGACCCGGGGCTTCCCCGCGGATGCAGCCTCTCTCCTGTCAGCCTCTTGCCTGGCGGGAAGGCGAAGAGGAACCGGCTTTCTTTTGCCACTGAAACTGGGGCTCAGCTGAGGATGCCCAGGTTCCCAGGCGCTGGTTCAACCCTTGGGCAGTGCTTGGGAGTACGTGGATAAAGGGCATTTTGTGGGCTGGCCTCTGGGCTCCTTGGCATACCTGTGTCCCTGCTGCAGCTGGCAAGAATACAGTCCTACCCCTGCTTCTTTGCTGCAACGCTTTAGGGCCAGCTCTTTCCTTCTCACCTGCAGAGGGATGTTGTCCATCCCCTACACTCCAGGTGGCATCCTGAAGCTGGGCTGTCTGGCAAGCGGATTGTTTTTCTGGGGCTGGCACAGCTCCCTCCGGCCCTCGTCCCTGCCCACCTCCACCAAGCAGCATGGGTGCCACGAGCCTGCTCAGAGCCTGGCCTTTGCTTTGGAGCTGAGCACAGCCAAAGATAAAAGCCACCCAGAGGCACAGCCAAAGATAAAAGCCACCCAGAGGCCCCAGCATGGTGGCGGAAGGCTCAGCTCATGCCTGCCTTGCTCTGCAGAGCAGGAGCTGCTGCCTGCTCCTTGCTGCTGCCCACTCCTCCCTGCTGCCTGCCATGGGCAGGGGTGGCCCGAGGGGGCTGCCCTGTGGCAAGTGGCTGGTCCCTCTGTGCAGGAGGGCCTGGGAGCACAGCAGTTCGAGAGAGGGGACTGGAAATTCCCTCTCGGCTTTGCCTCCGTCATGCTCTCACTTCTGTTCTGACTGTGCCAGGGGCCAGCATCAGACCCGGCTGGAAATAAAACCTCTTCTTGGACTGGGGGACTCCAGGCTTTCTGGCCACCCCATGGCTGTGGGTGCCACGATCCTGAGGATGTGAGCATCCTGCTGGCCACCAGGCTCTTCTGGCTGCACCCCTGGCGTCCCTCTGTGCTGGTGGGCTGCGTGCCAGCCCTGCCATGGCAGTGCCAAGAGGGAAGGATGTGGGGGAGAGAAGAGGAAATTGGTGTGGGCCGATAGACCAGCTGGCACAGGGACTGTGCCGCACAGGTGATTGTGGACCGGCGCCAGGCTCCTGCCTGGCTTTGGCTGCTTGTCTTCATGGAGGGGAAAGCAGAAGTGCAGTGCGCAGCCAGCAGTGGGGAACTGGAATTCCCCAGGCAGCTGCCAGACCCAGACGTCCATCCACAGCCACCATACTCAGCCCCTGGGCTTTGTGAAATGCATACCAGGCTCTTTGGACCTGTCCCAGTTGGAAGCCTGGCTCTGGTCAGTGCCGGGTCCAAGCCTCACGCATGCTGTGAGGTCTGAGGGAGGACCCTGCAGTGCTTAGAGGGGACAGGAGGGTCCATTTCCCATGGGGATCAGAGTGAAGGATTGCCCTGGGAAGCCTCAGGCCATGTTCCTGCCTTGCCCTGCTGCTAAGCTTCTTTGGGGAGAGGGCAGGATGGAGGAGCTCTGGGCTGGTGGAGGGGGAAGGGGACTGCAGGAGGTTGTTCCTCCATGCAGCAGTGGAGGATCTCTGCTCCTCAGCATGGCACTCAGGACTCAATTTTCTTTTTTTTCCTCTCCTGTTCCCTTTATCCCCTCTGTAGATTGGTTCACCTGGCCATTATCCACTGCGTCCCAGCTGTGGCACTCTGCTGCATTGCTCAGCTGCCCAGGGAGGTGCTGGAGATCCAAAATGATCTTTTCCAGGTATGCAGATTTGATAGGCAGAAGATGGGAGGAAGGCAGGCGCTGCAGGCTGCTTCCTGGATAGATGCCCAATCCATTTGCCCTTTCTTCAGGACCCTCCACCCAATTTCTCCAGAGTATGGTGAAGGTCCCATGTGAGCAGCCTCTTTTCAGGGAGGGGAAGAAGGGTGTGGGAGATACCCTGAGAGAGAGCTGTGGTAGCTTCCAGCGTGGCAAGGTGAAGGGGTCCTTTAGGAGGCCCCAGGACGTCACAGACAGCCCTGAAGGGTGGAGCAAGCATGGCTTGAATGTGGCAGAGTGGATAACCTGGGAGAGTGAGATCTGCCCCCATGGGTGATCCTTGAGCTGAAGCGGGGTGAGGAGCGGCAAGTCATTTACACTCCCCTGGTGTCAGCCATGCTTAACTCCAGGACAGGGATGGGCTCCTGTGCAACAGCCTGCCGATGCCACCAGGCTGGCTCCCATAGGCAAGTGTGGCTCATCACGCTTGGTGTCCTGCAGGGCATCCCCCCGCTTTGCTAATTTCTGTCCCCACCTCCTCTCTAGACCCCGCTCCACCTCGCCGTGTATCTGGAGCAGCCCAGCGTGATCCAGGCACTGATCCACAAGGGAGTGAACCCAGGGCTGCAGGACCGCAACGGCAACACGCCGCTGCACCTGGCCTGCGAGCAACAGTACCTGCAGTGCGCCCAGCAGCTGCTGCGGGGCTCAGCCCCACCGGAGGGCACGGTGCAGACCCACGGGCACCAACAGGACCTGCAGCTCCAGAACTGGCAAGGTGAGACCCGGGGGCAGCCCGGTGGTCGGGTTGGGGCAGAGACCATGTGTTGTGTGTGCAGGGATCCAGGAGCGTCAGGGCTGGCGTGCCTCAGGGTGGTCCGGGCTGACTGTGGTTCTCTCTCTTGCATCCCCATCCCAGGCTTGGCCTGTCTGCACATCAGCACCTTGAAGGGGAACATCCCCATGATGTCTCTGCTGCTGGAGAGCGGTGCCAACATTGATGTTCGGGTAAGGCTGAGCGTGGTGCCTGGCTCCCTTGGGCACTCTCCTCTGGCCTCGAGGCGGGCACTGCTGTGGGCCTTGGTGACACTGAATTTTGAGGGAGAAGAGAGGAAAGGTCCTTGAGGGGCTGTTGGGTGCCGTGACAGCAGTCAGGGTGGGGACTGCACCCTCCGCACCCTGTCAAGGGGGCATGGGTGGGTGCTGCGGGGCCTGTCTGAGGGGACCCCGCACCCATGCTCTTGTGGTCTGCGGTTTGCAGGAGGGCACAAGCGGGAAGACCCCGTTGCACCTGGCTGTGGAGTGCCACAACCGCCGGGCTGTCCAGTTCCTGCTGCGCAATGGGGCATACGTGGATGCCCAGATGTACAACGGGTGCACCCCGCTCCACCTGGCCGTGGGCCGCAAGGATGCTGCCATTGCCGCCATCCTCTCACACTCTGGGGCTGACACCCTGCTGAGGAACATGGAGGATGAGACAGCCCAGGACCTGGCTGATGGCAACGACGATGTGAGTCTGTGCAGGGGGAAGCCTGTGGCTCTGCAAGCATGTTGGGGGGTGTAGGAGTTGGACGATTTTTGGGGAGCTCCTAGGAAGAGGCTGTAGCCATGCCTTTCCTCCCCTATAGGGTGCAGGCATTGGCTCTGGGGGTCTGTGGGGTGACTGCCTCTTGCCTCGAGCCCTGGGGAAGGCCCAGCCAGGGTTTCTTGGCACTTCCCTGGGGAGGTGGGAGGCTGCAGGGCTTGGGGGGAAATTCTGGGGCCCTACCCCAGCCCTGAGTGGAGACACAACCCTGGATCCTTACACCTCTGCACCCTTGGCCTTTGCAGCTCCTCGCCTTGCTGCCCTTCGATGACCTGAAGATCTCGGGGAAGCCTGTGGTGTGCTCTGAATGAGCTCCTGGACTCCTTTGGCCCATCGGGCTGCCTCCTTGCTCTGCGCTGTTGCCCTGCGGCCCGCTGGGATCTTGCCTGCCTGCAGTTCAGTGGGAGCAGAGACACTTTGGGAGTTGTTATTATCCCACCTTCCCTCATTGGAAAAGTTTTATTGGCCTCAGGCTGCCTTCTCGGAGGAAAGAAGGTGTCGCTATGAACACTACACAGGGGAGGCTTTTCTTTTAGTATTTGTGCCCTCAGCAGGACTGAATTTCCCCTCCCTGCCATGGGTCTGACTTGTGGGGGGTCTGCAGCTTAGCCAGGGAAGGAGCAAAAGAGGACTCCTTTTCATGCTGTATGGTGGATGGAGCATCCTCTGGCACCCCCAGATGCCGTCAGAATAAGTGTGGGGTGAGAAGAGTTAATGCTCACTCTAATAAAGGTTTGTTCTTGCTGTGGGCGCCTGAGGTCTCGTGTGATCTAACCCACCCCGCTCCCCCGCTTTGTGGGGAGGCTGAGCATTACCCTGGGCGCCCAGGCATGTGAGGGCTGCAGGGGCTTCCCCAGCTCTCCAGCTTCCTTGGGTCCTGCTCCCTCCCTCACTCGGCAGAAAGTGGGCGAGAGCAGAGGGGCTTCCCCGCTTGCTGAGCCTTTCCGGTGCTCAAGGCCGAGGCTGGGGTGTCCCAGCCTGGTGCTCCATTCCTGTGGCATCCTCACAAGTGTCTGGCACCGGGGCTGAAGACAGAGCATCAGAGGTGCTGGAAGACCAGGTTGAGGATCCCTGCTTCTGCTGTTGTGCCTGACATCTCACTGCCTTGCCATGCCGTGGTTTCCTCTTTTGTAAAGAGGATAGAAAGATCCTGCACCATCTTCTGGCTTGGGAGGGTGTTAAAAAACTTAGGGCATGGGTCTTCCCTGGGTTTTAGATTCCCCCAGGCTGAAAGCAGCAGAAATGGCAGGGTTATCTCCACATCCCTTCTGTTGTTCAGCTCACCACCCTTCCCTGCCCCCTCTCCAAGCCAGAGGAGCACGTGTGAGGCACTGGGGAACCAGCAACAGAAGGTGCTGTGAGAATGGAGACACCCAGTGCGCCTGACACCACCTCAGCCAGGGAAATTCCCCACTTGCTGCCTGGGAGCAGCTGCTATTGTTTGGGGCAAATCCTGGATGGCGCAATCACCCCAAGATGCTCTGGAGTGAGCTTCCTCCTCCCTTCTTGGAAAGACAGATAGCAAGGGAATGCTGCCAGGAAAGCAGCATGGGCTCCCTGCAGGCCTCTCTGGAGCTTGCCTGGTCTCTTCGGCAGCGCTGGGTTGGATTGCTCCATTTCTTTTGAATCTTTGCCTCCCACCTTCTGGCAGGGCCTCAGCCCTGCTGCAAACAAGCCATATTCTGCTCATGAGCCTCAGCCAGCACCAGCCAGGAGCAGGTGCCCTGTGGGGCTGCTCTGGTGCCACCTTCGCAGGGGACGTGGGGCACTCCTGGGTGGGGCAGAGCAGGAGCGACGGGCGCTGCAGGGCAACAGAGCATGGTGGGGCCAGGGCTGCAGCTGGGTGGGAAGGGGAGGGAAAAGGCACCAAGCAACAACCTGAAAAGAAGTTGTAGCGAGGTGGGAGTTGGTCTCTTCTCCCAAGTAAGAAGCGATAGGACAAGAGGAAACGTCCTCAAGCAGCGCCAGGGGAGGTTTAGGATGGATATTAGGAAAAATTTCTTCACTGAAAGGGTTATCAAACATAGGAACAGGCTGCTCAGGGAAGCAGTGGAACTACCATCCCTGGAGGCATTTAAAAGACGGGTAGACGTGGAGCTGAGGGATGTGGTTTAGTGGTGGTTTTGGCAGTGTTAAGATTGATGGTTGGACTCGATGATCTTAAAGGTCCCATCCAACCTAGACGATTCTATGATTCTATATGTGATCTACACTTTTTTAAAAAATTATTTTTAAATATTTTTTTTTTAAAAAAAGGCTTGTAAAATGTTACCGGGTGGCCACCTGGTGGCCGCAGCCGGCCCTGCAGGCCTTGCCTGGGGCTGACATGGCGGGGGGGGTGGCAGGGCTGC
>KZ505686.1:231902-246219 GCA_002844005.1 Limosa lapponica baueri | reverse complement strand
CCGGGGGGGGGGACAGTAGCCCAGTCTCGGCTCGGCTCCCTGGGTGTTCCTCAGGCTCCAGACTAAGGCTCCTTTCATGCCTGCTTTGCCCTGCTCGGCGCACCCCCCCCTGCCGCCCCTTCCACTCTCTACCTGTAACACTGGCGTCCCTGTTCCTACCCCCAGCCTGGTCGGGGGAGGGCAGAGCCCGCTGCACTGAGTCAGCTTCTCGGGGCCCGGGAATTGCTAGCGCAGGCAATAGAGAGAGCCATTGTCCCTTCTCTTCACGGCGGCGGCGGTGGGGGAGCAGAGCTGGTTCTCTTGGCGGGGGGGGAAAGCAGTTGCGCCCAATGGAGCCGGCTGGCTTTCAAAGTCTCTCGTCAAGTTGAAAGGGAGACGTGGCCCAGGAGTGTAGCAACCCACCCTGCGGCTTAGATCTGACTTCTGCAAAAGCGAACGGCTTTTTCTGCACCCTCTCCCCTGCTGCGATCAACCAGGGTTACTTAATAAGGGCAAACCCAGGAATATATATGGGCGGCTTCAGCCCCAGGTGCCTGCACCGAGCCCTCTTCTTGCATCCTGCAGCACCCCTACAGCCTGTGATGATGCTCCTGCGGCAGGAGATATGACAGGGGTGGAGGTGTCAAACTGCCTTTTCTATGGGGGAGAGCTGGGGGGAGGATAGGAAGCATGCACAGAAACCCACCCCCAGCTGTTTGCACTTCCCCCTGGGCTGGGAATTTCTGGGTCCTTTAAGTCACAGAAGGGAGATTTCAGGGTGAAACACAGCCTCAGCTTAGGTCAGGTTGTTGGATTCTGGGGTCCTGGCCACAGCAACCAAGGATAAGAAAAGCCCCTCAGGCCTTTCCCAAGGGGACAAGAAGTTGGTGGGGAGAGCTTGTTTGTGAAACGGCAGGGGACTTTCTTGCCTTTAAAGGTCTAATTTTGTGAGTTTCATGTGAGAGATACTAGAGGTCACAGCTATATTATGTTGGGGCCAGGTGCACCTCACAGGGCCTAAATTCCTATGACTCAGTTGTTTTTTTGGGGAGGGGGAATTAACATCTCTGTCCCTTTCTGTCCAGAAGCCCAGAGCTGCTTCTGGTGCAAGTTTATGTAGCCAGCCCCACCTGGCCCCCCAAGACAATCCTGAGGCTTTTTCTATTGGAGAGACTGAGGCAGGGATGGAGCATGGACCAAGGAAACCTCCTACCCTGATGCCAGAAGCCACAGCTTGTTGTGCGAAGGGAGGATGAAGGTGACCTTGGGTGTAGGAACTCCTTGCCAGCTTGCTCATTCTGGTGTTTTCGTGGTGCTCTTGTTCTTCATATGGCCCCTGGATATTGCAGGTTTGCCTCTGTGAGGCTGGCTAGGTCACTGCCTTAGGTCTATAGCTGAAGAATATCAGCTCTACCTTATCAGATAGTGCTGGTAAAATCCCAACCAGTCAGCTGGTAGGAAAGTTCCTTCCCAGCCTTGCTCTTCTTGGCTGTGTCTTGCCAAGTGGGGGAGGCCTGGTAATTTCCTCTGAGCTGTGGGGAATGCCTTGGCATGCTCCTTCCCAGGGCTGCATGGGGAGTTGGGGGAGGCTGGCGGCCTGAGCCCTCCCCAGTGCTCCTCCACTCAGCTGGTGCAGCTGGAGGGGGAAGCTCTGAACCATTTGGTCTTAGGGGAAGGTCGCTCTGGCCACAGGCTTGAAACATGAGCTGCTATGTAGGAGACACTTTTAAATTTCAATGACCTTTCTTTTTCCCACCCAGGAGCTATGCTAAAGTTTAACCTTAAAAGGTGAGGTGCTTGGTGCTTCTTGCATTTGGAGTAAGGACATTGTCAAAACCAGATGGTTACAGCAGTGTTCAAACATTCTCTCTGTTCCTGGAAGTCCAAGTTTCTAAGTCTACGTGTTCCTAAGCCAGAGCAAACACCCTTAACAGAAGCAAACATGAATGTTTGGCGTGTGCTCTTGAACTCCAGAGGGCTTTTCCCACTCCATATGCTGCCATCATTGCTGTTGTGGGATCTGAGTGCTGCCTGCCGGTGGGGAGCAGGCTGGGTGGCACAGGTGTGCAGAGTGGAGCTGGCCATGTGCTGGTTGCCCACAGCCTGCATTTCGTCTCTCTGCAGATTTTGCCTTCCCCTCATGCTGGCTTCCCTCCCTACTATGGCTGCTGGTGAAGAGATCCCCGCTGCCCTGCAGGACGCTTGGGGGGACTTCTGGCTCTTCCGTTTCTTTATAAATGCTGCTGGCTATGCGAGTATTGTGGTACCGGGATTCCTCCTCATCCAGTACTTCAAGAGAAGGAATTACCTGGAGACAGGTAAGGGCAGGAACTTCCCTTCCACATCCTGCCACCTTGTGAGCTCTCCACACCCTTTTCAACACTGACTGGTCGTTTCTCTGACCTGCTTTGTCAGACCAAGAGTGATCTGCTCACAGAGCTGTATCCCAGAGATGTCTAGGTGCTACCCTGAAACAAATTTCTCTGAGGCCCCTGCACCAGCAGATGCGGAGGCTAGTAAGGAGGGAGGCTTGTAATGTCCAGACTGTGGTTAATTCTGTCTCTGTGTTCTCTTACCCCCTTCAGGCCGAGGCATTTGCTTCCCTGTCATCAAATCATGTGTGTTTGGCTCTGAGGTGAAGTCTGTACACCAGGAGGATGGCTCCCTGCCACCCCGAGCAGAGCCCGCCGAGTCTTCTACAGCCCGACAGGTCTTCAAGCTGGTGTTCTGTGCTGCTGGTCTACAGGTAGGGGCCCTGTGCATGTGAGTGTGGCTCTGGGAGCAGGAGGTGGGCAGCGGGTTTGTGGCTGTCAGTTCCTTGAAGACCAAGGATGCAGTGCTGTCCTTGATCAGGGCAGGGTTAGAGGCTGGGATACAGCCTCTCAACCAGGATAATCCACCAGGGCTGCTGGGTCACTTCTAAGGGCTGTGGAGGTCATCCAGCCACGAATAGGGAAATTTCTGTGATTCAGCAGATTGTTAGAGCTGCTCTTGTTCTGGCCCTCATGTCAGAAGAGCAGATAGTGTGAGCTTTCTTATCTCCCAGGCTCTCCTCTGCGTCACCTTCTGGGGCTGATGCATCCTGCCTCGATGGATTACATTTGAATATTGGAGACAAATAATGAATTCAACTACAGATAAAGAGGACTTTTTAATCTTAGTTTCCCTAAATTTTAGCTACAGCCAGAGCATCATTAGGAAGAGCAGTTTTTTGGGCATATGTGGATTAAAAATAGAAATGTGGGCTTTGTGGTAGAAAAACCCACGTGTCCCGCAGCCAGTAGGAGACACCCACTCTCTGGCCTGTTATCCCAGCCCATGCAGATGTGCTGCGGGTCACCACCAGGTCCTTCAATCTCTCTGTGCCTCAGTTTTTCGGGAGGGTATGTGGAGAAAGTCTGTGTTACTTCTGTGAGGGGCTTGGTATTGTGGCAGCAGAAGTAGTGGAGGTGACAGCCGGAACAGTGATCATCCCTGGAGGACAATTTTGTCTGTTGAGTTTGAAACTAGAATTTATTTGGATAGAAGAACAGGGCCTAGGGAGCTGGAAGTGAAAACCAATGTAGAGGCCACTGGGAAAACTGCCAGGACTTGCCGCAGGGAGCTGGCACTAAAACCACAGTTGTGCATCGGTAACGTTCCCTGATCCCGTCCGTCTGGTTCAACAGGCAGCTTGAAGCGTAACCGCTCGCTGTATGCCAGGATGTTTGCTTTGCTGGCCTCCCTCCCCTTGAAGAGGCTGTAAACCGAGCAGGTTTTTTGGGACGGGGTGTTCCTGGTTGTAACCACATGGGACAGTGGGTTCCCTCAGATAGGTGGGGCTGCAGGTGGCCCCATCTCCTAGTGTCTCAGGTAAGCACTGCCACGCAGAAAATGAGGCAATGCTGGGGCAAAGGAAGGATCTCCTGGGGTCTGTTCTTCCCGTGGTTGCTTGCAGCTGCCGTTGCAGTTCCTGACTCTCCCTGTGCTCCTGCTTCACAGGCCTCCTACCTCACATGGGGCGTCCTCCAGGAGCGTGTAATGACAAGAACATACGGTGCCACCGAAACAGACCCTGGTGAGAAGTTCAAGGACTCCCAGTTCCTAGTGTTCATGAACCGCATCCTGGCCTTCACGGTGGCTGGTCTGTACTGCGCCCTGACCAAGCAGCCGCGCCACGGGGCTCCTATGTACAAATACTCCTTTGCCTCCCTCTCCAACATCCTCAGCAGCTGGTGCCAGTATGAGGCACTCAAATACGTCAGCTTCCCTACTCAAGTGCTGGCCAAGGCCTCCAAAGTGATCCCAGTGATGATGATGGGCAAACTGGTGTCGCGCAAGAGTTATGAGTACTGGGAGTACCTGACTGCTGCCCTCATCTCCGTGGGGGTCAGCATGTTCCTGCTCTCCAGTGCTCCCAACAGGCACATGTCCACCGTCACCACTTTCTCAGGCATAGTCCTCCTGGCCGGCTACATCATCTTCGACAGCTTCACCTCCAACTGGCAGGATGCCCTCTTCACCTACAAGATGTCTCCTGTGCAGATGATGTTTGGTGTCAACGTCTTCTCCTGCCTTTTCACGGTGGGCTCGCTCTTGGAGCAGGGTGCCTTGCTGGAGTCGTTACGCTTCATGGTCCGCCACTCAGAGTTCATGGCCCATGCCGTGCTGCTTTCGGTGTGCTCTGCCTGTGGCCAGCTCTTCATCTTCTACACCATCAACCAGTTTGGGGCAGCCGTCTTCACCATCATAATGACACTCCGCCAGGCCTTTGCCATCCTCCTCTCCTGCCTCATCTATGGGCACACTGTCACTGTCATGGGCGGGTTGGGTGTAGCCGTTGTCTTCGTGGCCCTCTTCCTCCGTGTCTACGCCCGCAGCCGCATGAAGAAGCGCAGTAAGAAGCTCCCGCCAGGGGACACCCCTATACAAAAGGTTTAAGGAACTAGAGCCATGGCATTTAAGCCATGCCTGCTGCCCTGCCTCCACTCGGGAGTACTTGCTTAATTTCTCAGAACCCACTGAGGAGCAGGGTGGGGTATGGATAGGCTGGACCAGTGACTCACTTTTCCACCTGCTTTTCCTGGGGAAGGGGCTGGAACAAGCCCAGGGAATGCTCTGGGCTGCTGCAGCTCCAAACCTTTCCATTTGCCTTAATAGGTCAAAGACTTCTAGCCAAGGCACGGGCCTGAGGGCTCACATCCTGGGGAAAACCAGTGTGGGGCTGCTGGTACTCCTGCCCCACCTCACGAGTGAGCCCTTTTCCCTGGCACCGTCTTGCCTCTGGCTAATGCTCCTCCATTTCTGTCACTACTACAGAGCTCAGCAGGAAGAAAGGTCAAGCAAAACACTAGCTTTCTTTTTGAAACACCTCCATGTGAGGCAACTCCCAAGCTGAGCCTGTCCCAAGGCGGGGGAGCTCTCAACCCCCCCTCCCAGGCAGTGCTCCAGGTAGGACAGGCACAACTAAGGGAAGGACTCCCAGCCTGTCCTACCCCAGGCCTGGGATCTGCTCTGGGAGGGTACTCTGCAGTGAAAGCCAGGACCTCCAAGCTTGTTTTTTATCAGTTCCTTGCCCCTGCTCCAAGACACTTTTCTTCACTCCCCTCAGCCCAGGCTGATTTTTATGCAGAGACTGAAGCTAGCCAGTACGGTTCCCAAGGCATGCTGAGTTGTTTTAGGTTGCTTTTTGGTTACATCCACTGCTGTCACAGGCCGAAGGCTGTGCTGCCCAGAAGCCCCAGCATTGCCTCGGGGGTGTCTCAGTGCCACAGTTTCTGGGCTTTGTAGTTGCCATTCACAGAAGCACAAATAGCCCCTCTTCTTCCTGCCAGCTGGAGGCACTGGCCCCAGCTTTCCTGGGGCCTGGCCAGAGCCCCCCTGTGCCTGGAGGGCTGAGAGATGGGGCAGAGCCCACTTACAGTGCCTTGTTCCCTGCTTCACGGGCAGCAGGGGATGGAGCAAGTGGGCACCTGCTCCCCAGGCAACAGGGGATGGAGCTGTGAAAGCTGCTCTTCCCCAGGAACCTGGCTTTTACTGGGTAACCCTTTTCTCCTCAACACAACCTGACTGACAAGCCAGCAGGTTTTGGTACTTTTGAAAGGCAACTTTTTTCTCTTTGTTTTATTAAATTAAAAATATGCTGCATATAGTGCCCTGAGGGTAAATATTATTTTAATTTTTTTTTTTTTCCATGGACCTGGAGAGTGGGAAGAGACTTCCCAACCCTCCCTGTGCCCCTAGTCTCTCTAGGACAGCAAAACTGTCTTTTCTTTCCAAATACAGGTGGCTCTGCCTTTGCCCAGGCAGGTTATCAGCCAGGGTTGGACCCAGAGCTCCAAGGCCTGATGCTTGGACACACAACTGAGAATCACAGCCAAGTTTGCACTGCTGGTGGGCAGGTGAAGGAGCTGTTGGCCTGATTCTGGTTTGGCTCCTGGGTTCCCTGTGTGGACAGCCCCACTGGGTGTAGCTACAGCCTGCAGAGCTAGAGAGATGGTGCAGAGGCCTGCTGAGCACCTGTCAGCCAAGCAACCAGTGCAAGGCCCTGGAAGAGCCCATCCTTTATGGGGTGTATCTGCACCAAGACCAGCTCTGTAGGCCCCACACCAGAGCAGACTTGGGATATGGATGGTACATCCTACTGGTACCTACAGGAGGCCTGGTGAAAAACCTTGTCTGTAGGCCTAAGTAATCTAATCGTAGTGAGGTGTGGGGTCAGAGACAGGACTTAGCCTAACAGAGCTACAGAAAGGGGAGACTTGGGTGAGAGCTACAAGAGAATCAGAGGAGGAGACTAGGGACAGGAGCTTATCACAGTGCTGAGTTAGGTGAGCCAGCAGGGATAACAGAGCTGCTGCTGAGCACAGCCCAGGCTAATGAGCACTTGGCTCTCCAGCAGTTTTACCTGTGCTCATTTCCTAGCTCCAAGCTCTCAAAAGCGCCTGTGCAGCCTCACAGCCCTTCATCCTGCCCCTACAAATTCCCCCAAATGTCTGCCTCCACCATCTGCCAACAGATTGAAAATGGAATGGGTATTTTTCTCCTTTGGTCAAAAAAAAAAAATAGGTTGTCTGCCAGCTTAGGAAGGGGCTACCTTTTCTAATTTAAATGTAGATTTAAAAAAAAAAAATAGTGGGGAAAAAAAAAAGCAAAACATTCAAAGTTAAAAAGAAAATTCCTATAAAGAGAAAAATCTTAAACAATTCTATTGTCTCAGGGAAAGAAAAAAAAAAACAAAAACAATACCCTGAAGGCATTTGCTAGCTCAGCTCCTGAACTGGCCTGGCAGCCTGCACCCAAACAGCTGCCACACTGGCAGTGCAGTGCCCCACAGTGCCCTGGTGTGCAGTGAGGGACTCCAGCAGGCCCTCCTGCCTCCCTTCCTGTTGAAGATGGACACGGGCTAAAGCCCACTCCATTGTGTGCCCGTGGCTGCTGACAAGCAGCTAGAGAACTTGATGTTGGTGTCACTTTCCCCTGACAAACCTCAGGGGCCATTGTGGCTGAGGGTGACAAGCCCTGCTTACGGGGTGTCAGCTCGCTGCAAGGGGCAGATGAATCAGGAGGTGATGCCCCAGGCTTGTCAGTCCACTGGGACACAGGCAAGAGCTGGGGGTGGCCAGATACTGCCAACCCCCCAGGGCTGCAGAAGCCCAGAAAGGGCAGGCTGGAGGTGGGAGGAAAGGAGGAGCCTATAAACACACAGGAAGAGGAGTTTGTCATAAGAGCTGAAGGGAGGCAGCTGGAGTACAGTCCCGAGCTGTCATCCCACCCCCTGCTCTGCACTGCAAGGGGACAGGCAGATGGGTCCCTGCCACAGCTTCTGCCTGGAGGGACACTTGGTACAGCCAGCAGCAGTGCAGGCTCAGGCCCTGGCAGCACAGCTTGCCCAGCTGACATGTGCAGATTGGAAAGGTGTGTTCCCAGGCTGTGGGGGCATGTAGCCCTCTGGCTGGACAACTGCTGCCTGCTGGAAATGATCCCACCTGCACAAGCAGGTCATGTGTTTCTCCTACCCCCCTTCATGGTGCTTCACCGCAGGGAAGGGTAGAGATCACCTAAAGCAGGGCTCTGAAAACCAGTCAGGGCAGGAAGAGACCAGCAGCCCAATACTCTCAGGCATTGGCTGAGACCCTTTCCTCTGTGTGGTGGGCATAAAACACAAAGGACCCCGCTGTGTAAACCACATTCTTTGATACTTTAATTCCAGTAGAACGAAACAACAGAAAAATAATCAAACAAAAAATAACTAAGCCAGCCAAAATACAATATCCTACCCTGGGGGAGGCAGCAGCTCAGAGGAAGGGTTCTCTCAGCCCAGCGGAACAAGAGCAGTTTGATGTCTACTGGGAATGTGGGGGATCCTGTGGAGGGGAGAGAGGGGAAGCCTGATGCCTCCTCACCTCCACTGCCCATCAGCTGTTCCTACACAAGCAGAAAGACACAGAACAGACAGGCCTCAGGCTGCCTGAATCACTACTGACAAACAGGGAATCACGCCCTCCTGCACTCTGCCAAAAACAATCAAGCAAATCCAAAAAAATTGACACCACTAAGGAGTCAGTAGCAGCTGGTGGGAGCAGACCTCCTTCTAAGCAGACATGAGGTGGGGCAAAGGCTTCCTCCTACTTTAGTCTACCTCTTCCATGTGGGATGCATCTTCATCTGCCTCCAGGGGGGGGATGTCATCACGGACAGCTGCACTGGGCTCCTCTGCAGTCACCTCATCTTCATCAATGCCTGGGAGTGGGGAGGAAAGAAGAGATAAGGCCTCCAAGTGACACCAAGTGATCCCAGAGGAACAGCCTCTCTAAGAACAAAGGCTGACTCCTGCTGACACAGCCAGAGGGACAGGGTTATTGGCATCCAGTAGTTATGCCAAGCCACAACACTTCTTCATTTATATTTTTGTCTAAAAAGCCCAGTTTGGAGAAATAAGTTGGGTGCAAGCACAAGCTGTTTCACCAGATGGGTTCACATCTCCCATGGCAGACTTTTGACATTCCCTATGAAGAACTGAAAAGCCTCAGAGCTTGTCATCTGAGCAGCCTGGGGGTGGTTCCCAGCCTCGTGGGGGACACGACAGTCCACTCAGAGCCCTGTGCCCTCCCACAGTACCTTGTTCCAGGTTTCTGCTTGCCCCTTAGCCACTTTATGTACACAGCCAGTTCCACACAACATACCAACACGGCTCCCTTACTGGCCTCCCCTTGCTCCAAGACAATTAGACCCTAGCCTGCTCAGTTAACCAGCTTTCAGAACCTGCTCCAGGCCTGAGACACTGCATGGACACCTACCAAGGCCCAGTTTGATCATCCTATAGATGCGGTTGGAGTGGGTCTGAGGGTCTTCCAGGGAGAAACCAGAGGACAGCAGAGCAGTTTCAAAGAGTAGCACCACCAGGTCTTTGACTGCTTTTTCATTCTTGTCAGCATCAGCCTTCTGGCGGAGGGTTTCCACAATTGGGTGGTCAGGGTTGATCTCCAGGTGCTTCTTGGCCATCATATAGCCCATGGTAGAGTTGTCCCGCAATGCCTGAGCCTTCATGATGCGCTCCATGTTGGCTGTCCATCCATAGGTGCTGGTGACAATGCAGCAGGGAGATGAGACCAACCGGTTTGAGATTGTTACCTGCCAATGTAGCCAAGGGTTAGCTGAGCAAGGTCCCCATATGCCCTGGACTGGGCTCAGCCACAGTCCACATGATACCCCGGGTCTTTTCCCCAGGTTTGCTTGGGAACACACCCAAAGCAAGTAGAGATCCTTCAAGCAGCTCCAGGACTGCTGCACAGACCAGTGTGGACAGCTCAGCCAGCACCTTCAGCACCCACTGCGCGTTTCCCACACTCACGCTCTCCCATCAATGCACGTATTTGGGTCAGTGCCCCTCACCTGCAGCCTGGCTGCTTAGAGCAAGATGGTGCCGTGCATGCTGGGACCTCCAGTCTCCTTTAGCGGCTCCTCTGCAGGAGATGAGGGAGATCAGAGGCATGCATTGAGCTGTGGCCCTTGCCTGCATCATGGAGGGCCCAGACTCCTCCCTCCAGCCCAGGACACAGCCCTGGTCTGAGCTCCTTGCCCATCTCACCTTCTCCACCTTCTTGTCCAGGATCTCCTTCATGAGTTTACAGAGGGTCTCAAACTTCGCCTTGCTCTCCTCCATCTTCTTTTTCTCCTCCTCATCTTCAGGCAGCTCCAGGCCCTCCTTGGTGACCGATACCAGGGTCTTGCCATCAAACTCCTTGAGCTGCTGCACGCAGTACTCATCAATGGGCTCCGTCATGTACACCACCTCAAAGCCACGCTTCCGCACACGCTCCACAAAGGCTGAGTTGGCAACCTGCTCCTTACTCTCCCCTGAGTGCATAAATGAGATGTCACCAAGAGGTAAGAGCTGGTTACACGAGGACAAGCAGCACCAGTCTCTCAGAGCCCCTAGCATAAAACTGTCTGCAGCCGGGACTCTAGATCTGGTGGTCTTTCCCCAGCTCCCAGAGATAGGCTGTTACTCAGCAGGGAGAGCCTGCTGAAGGCAGCAGGCCCTACCTGGAGTAATTTGCTGTTAGTTAGGGCTGGTAGGCAGGTAACCTGCCTCCACCTCACTAGGGCACAGAGGAGCTCTCGCTCACCTGTGATGTAGTAGATACTCTTCTGGGTCTCCTTCATACGGGACACATACTCTGAAAGTGAAGTCACCTCATCGCCTGACTGGGACGTGTGGTAACGCAGCAGCTCCGAGAGGCGCTTTCGGTTGGTTGAGTCCTCATGTATGCCCAGCTGGGGGCAGAAGAGATGCATGAAGCCTCCAGGACAGGACTTGCATGCACTTGGCCACCCTCAAGACAAAGCCACCTCTGCCCATCTCCTAACCATTTAAGTCTGGGGTTGAGGGCAGCCAGAGGGGCCAGCTGCCCACAAAGGCTCTTTGGGGTGCTTGTAAGATCCCCTCTACCCTAATACCCAGGCAGAGAAGACATGGCACAGGGATAAGCCTGCTCCTCAGGCAAGCGGGTCATGGGCCCCTCCCTCCTCCAGGTGCAGGGTACCCAGCTCACCTTCAGATTCTTGGAAAAGGCCTCATAAAATTTTTTGTAGTTCTCTTTGTCTTCTGCCAGCTCAGCAAAGAGTTCCAAGCATTTCTTCACAATGTTTTTGCGGATCACCTTCAGGATCTTGCTCTGCTGGAGCATCTCACGAGAGATGTTCAGAGGCAGGTCCTCTGAGTCCACAACACCCCGGATGAAGTCTGAGTGGGGGAAACGAAAACAGGAGTCAGGTTAAAAGCTCTGAGCTTCATCACAGGAGCAAAAGTGCTAAGACACTGGCCACTGTGTGCCTACACCAGCTAGTGCCTCAGCCAGCTGCTTTATACTGGGAGCAGTACCACAGGCTGTGGGGGTCCCAGCTCTGCACTGGGAGCCTGAGGCAGAGGGGCTCTTACTTAGGTACTCAGGGATGAGCTCGTCACAGCTGTCCATGATGAAGACACGCCTCACATACAGCTTAATGTTATTCTTCTTCTTCTTGTTCTCAAAGAGGTCAAAAGGGGCACGGCGTGGGATGAAGAGCAGGGCCCTGAACTCCAGCTGCCCTTCCACCGAAAAGTGCTGCAGAGCCAGGAAGGAAAAACAGATGCTGGAGTGCTTCTCTTCTACCCCTTCCCCCAGGACCCACTACAGGCAGGCTGAATCCTCAGCACTGAGGCGGGCACAGCAGGGTCTCTAGCATCCAAGCAGCCTGCATTTCCCACTCCTCAGCCCCCTAAGTGCCAGGGCTCTCTGGCATCCAGCAAGCCCAGATGGAGGAGTCATGCTTCTCTGCAGCCCAACACCCTCCCACCCTGCTTCTAGGCTGGCACTGTCAACCCCTTCACCTGCACGGGAATCACAGTGCAGGCTGGGGCACCACAAAGTGGCCCAGGAGCCCTCAGTGCCACTGAGGCACAACCATGTGGTGACTCTGGGTATGGGCTGGAAAGGAGGCCTCTGTCTCTTCCTGGAAGCCAGGGTGGCCCAGCACCCACCTTGACAGCCAGGTGGTCCTCCCAGTCATTGGTGAGGCTTTTGTAGAACTCGCCATACTCCTCCTGGGTGATGTCATCAGGGTTGCGGGTCCAAATAGGCTTGGTCTTGTTCAGCTCCTCCTGGTCAATGTACTTCTCCTTGATTTTCTTGGTCTTTTTCTTCTTGCCTTTGTCTCCCTCCTCCTCATCATCAGAGCCGACATCCTCGATTTTGGGTTTCTCCTCATCTTTGAATGCCGACTCTTCCTCTTCCTTCTCACCTTTCTCCTCCTCTGCCTCATCATCACTGATCTCTTTCTCACGCTCCTTCTCCAGCTGTGGAGAAAGGGACAAGCAAGAGCCAGGTTTAGCCCCAGGCAACAGTTATTGGGAATCCTTTTGCGCCAGATGCGAGAAATGTGTGCCCTCCAAGGCCCAACAAATGCAACATCTGGAACCAAGGCTTCTTCTGAGGGCAACCAGCCCTCAGAGTCCCTCCACAGCTCATCCTACCAAAAACTATGTCTGAGAAGATGAAATAAGGGGCAGGAAACCCTCCTCCCTCCATGGCTGGTTTAGGTGACCTCCAGCTGCACAGATCAAAGACAGAAGCATGGCTGGATACCCACCACTTTCATCTCCAGTAAGCTACCAGCTCAAATCACCTCTGGCCACACAAGCTGGGAGCACCACTGCTCAATACCCAGCAGCCAGGAGCTATGGAAGTGAACAGAAGAGACTGTACTCTGCTCTTTTCTGGGGTCTTGCTCCCAACATCACCCACACCTGCCTCCAGCTTTCCAGGGACTCTCCAGTCCTTCCCTTACGTACATAAAGCGTGATGGGGTAGCCAATGAACTGGGAGTGCTTCTTCACCACCTCTTTGACACGCCGCTCTTCCAAGTACTCTGTCTGGTCCTCCTTCAAATACAAGATCACTTTGGTGCCTCGTCCAATGGGCTCACCTACAGCATCGGGAGAGAAACATTAGAATTTCAGGGCATAGTGTTAAAAGGCAGGGAGCAAGTAGGACCAGCTCCTCGACCCTAAACACTACTTGACACCTAACATTAACAAGCATGACTGACAATACAGCACAGCCCTAGGGAGCACCAAGAAAAGGGGTGCTTCCAGCAGAGAAATACACTTGGGTTTTTTGTATAATACGTACCATGGTCAGTTCGGACAGTGAAGGAGCCCCCAGCTGATGACTCCCAAGCATACTGCTCATCATCATTGTGCTTGGTAATGACAACCACCTTCTCAGCCACTAGATATGCAGAATAGAAACCCACACCAAACTGCCCAATCATGGAGATGTCTGCACCAGCCTATAATAGCAGAGAGAGACTGATAGACCAGTGAAGAGACAGGAGATGTCGGCAACGTATTCACGGCAGGAAAAAAGTGGGTCAGGATACTGAGAAAAAGAGGCAAGTGCCAACAGGCAGCCAGCCCTAGCCTCAGCTCCTCCCCGCTGCTGGAAAGGTGGGGAAGCACACTCAGGTAGGCTGACAGTTCACACAGCAAAAAAGGCAGCAGGGTTAGTGTTACACCCCAGTGAAAGCCTGTGGTGCACACCCTAGGGAACTCATACAGCCAAAGGCAACCCACCTGCAGGGCTTCCATGAAGGCTTTGGTACCCGACTTGGCAATAGTGCCCAAGTTGTTGATGAGGTCTGCTTTTGTCATCCCAATGCCAGTGTCCACCAGGGTGAGCGTGCGGTCCCGGGGGTTGGGGACTATGTCAATCTTGAGGTCCTTACCGCTATCTAGCTTTGAGGGGTCAGTCAGGCTCTCATAGCGGATCTTATCCAGTGCCTAGGGGAGAGGGTGATGCTCGCCATGGCCTCCCTCCTCAGCAGCCACCTCCCTCCCCCAGCATAAGCCTCACAGGTCGCCCAGGCACCGGACTCTCCCTGGGCACCCCCAGCAGGACATCAGCCTCCTCCGAGCATCCCCCCACCCTCCTCCCCGGCAGAGGAAGGAGACCACGAGCAGGGCCCGGGCTCACGTCGGAGGCGTTGGAGATGAGCTCCCGCAGGAAGATCTCCTTGTTGGAGTAGAAGGTGTTGATGATGAGCGACATGAGCTGGGCGATCTCCGCCTGGAAGGCGAAGGTCTCCGCATCCTCTTCCCCGTGCTGCGCCTCCTCAGGCATCTGCAAGGCAAGCACAGGCCGTTCGCACCGGGGCTGGGGGAGAACCAGGCCCGGCCCGGGCCGGCCCAGCACCGGACTCTTACCGCGTCGGCTACAGGTACCGGCGAAAGAGAGCGTCGTCTCATCGGCCGCCCTTTATAGGCACGGGAGCGCCCCGCCCACCGTCTCCTTCCGCCTTAAAACGGCCCGCGGGG
>KZ505686.1:175177-231687 GCA_002844005.1 Limosa lapponica baueri | reverse complement strand
CGGCGAGGGTCGGTGGGGAGCCCCGGCCGGGGGACTATTTCCTGCGACTGGCAGCGGAGGAGCACCATCGTAGCGCGAGCAGTGCTAAGTACTTCCAGAGGCTTCCACAGGGGTTAGGGTTGTCGGTGCCGCCTCCGCTCTTGGGCAGGGAAGCTGGGCGCGGGGGGGATCCGGACCGTTACGGAGGGTACCACCCAGCTCCGTGCTGCGGCTCTCCCCATGTAGCTCTGCCGGCCAGAGGCTGGGGTTAACCGGGGGTCCTGGGGCGAGGAGGGGCCGCGTCAGGGTTCTGAGAGCAAAGCAGGTCCCTCTTCTCCATTAGAAACCGGAGCTTGGGTACGCTGTGTTTTATAGTGTCTAAAATACGACTTCATCCCTTATATTCCTTACGGGGGCTGTGGGCACGCCGGCAAAGTGAGCAGGGGGAGGTGGGATGAGGGGACCCGGGCCCTGTAATTTTTGGCCGGGGGTTGCCGAGGCTGTGAAGGATGTGGGGCAGATGAGTGGTGTGTGGGGCACAGGCCAGCTGGCAGGGTGCTGTAGTTCACCCCCCCCCGCCCCCAGAGCAGGAGGTGGCACTCCGGCTGCTCCCAGGCACAAGCGAAGCTCCCGGGGGTGTGCGCCACCAGTCACGCTGCACCCCCAGGTGCGTCCCCTCCTTATCAGGGGTGCCAAGGGCAGCACCCTTGTCCCATGCTGGCCGTGTCCCCGTAGCAGAAAGCCACTGGGCTTGTCCTTGCAGGGGATGCACACACCATTTCACTGCCCAATGGTAGCTACAGGGGGGTCTGGGGATGCTTGGGAAATGCCAGTGCCCCCTCCCTTTAGCCCTTGCCCCTCCACAGCCCTCTCCCCTGTGGTGACAGACACACACACACACACACACACAATACCCAAAGGGGCATTTTGGTCTTTTTTTTATAGAAAACAGCAACTGTACAGACACATTTACACAGACAAGGGATGGGAAAGCCAAGGGAGAGGTGAGGCTTCCCCCTGCAGCACAGGCAGGCAGTGACGGCAGCCTGTGTGGGAAGGGAATTGCCTCCTCTTGCAGCCCATGGTAGGGTCTCCTGTCACACCATCAGAGGGGCAGGAAGAAAACAATGGCAGAATTACAAAAACAAAAAAGTAGGGAACAAAGGTGGGGAGAAGGTGGGGTGTGGAGACCTCCTCCTCCCTCAGCCTAGCCACGGTGTTGGCTCTTTATGTGGGTGGAACACAGATGTCTATATCCCTGGGATGCTGCTGGGCAGGGGGATGTGCGCCTAACAGACAGCGGGGATGGCGAGGCTGGCTGGGGGCTTTCATACCCGTTTGCAAGTCTCGCCAGCAGGAGAAGTGGTGTGGGATGTTTCCAGGCCCCTCGGGAGGAGAGGAGAGCAAGTCCCTAAATGACTTGGGGAAAAAGGCAAGAGAAGGAATAACACTGGATACCAGCCTCCAATTCTGTCGGAGAGGAGGAGGCTGAGAATGGCTTTTGGCCTGGAGCTGGGGAAATTAGGCAGCGTGGGAGGCAACTGGACCTCTGTGAGATCCTGAGGGTCTTACACACACACACACAGAGGATGGGAAAGGAGAAGGCACGTAGGCCTGAAGGCATCACACAGCCGAGCGTGGCAGGAGCCAGGCCAACCCTGCAGGAGTGGAACCGTCCCTGGGTGTAATGTCTGCCGTGGCAGTGTGATTTGGCAGGGGCAGGCATGAGGTGTCATCTCCCCACGGTGCCGAGGTATCCAGGGCCTCGGAGGATGCGGAGCCATCTCTCGGTGTCCCTGCACCCTCTGGGTGCCTCTGCTAGATGAGAATTCGGAACAGGAAAGAGACGGCAGCTCCCAGAGCCAAGCCCAGTGACAGGAAAAAAGCCATGATGGCTCCAGCTGTCTCTGCTTCGTGGGCAAGCACTTTCCTAGGGGAGAAAGAGGTGTCAGGCCCGTCCTCAGGGATGCTGTGCCCCCTGCCCTGCTGTGAGTTCAACAGAGAGGTGGGAAGAGGTCACGGAAGAGCCAGAAGCTGTGCTCCTCTGCAGCAGAAGAATGGTAAGAGCAACTCCACCTTGGATCCAAGAGCCTGCCTCCACATTATGGGCTCAGAGAGAAAGAAAAAATGCATCAGGCAAGAAGCCCTGAAGCTCCTAGTGCCAGGGACACCGGATGCCTCTCTGACTCTTGCCCTCCTGCACTGCAGCCTGCCTGGCTGAGCCCCAGCTGGGCTTCTAGTGCTGCCCGTGCTCCTGCGCTGGGCAAGGCTGCTCACCCAGCTGTGGGTGCTGTGCCACCCTTCGCTCCCCTCCAGACACCCGCTGCATCCGTCCCCTTCCCCAGCGTGGCGGGTGGGGGAAACGGAGAGCCCAAACAACAGCTTCCTCATCTCTGGGATATGGAGGCAGAAGGCTGGAGACAGGACACTGGGGTTGTCTCCCCTGAGGTGGTGTGGCGATCCTGCATACCTCTGCGCCTGCATCCCCACACCAGAGCTGGGCAAAGCCAGACTCCAGTTGTGCGGCAGCTGGCAGCTGGGGGTGTAACCAACCCTTCCCCTGTCCCCAGCTCTTACTCACTTGGGCCCAAAGCACATGCAAAGGCTGGCCAGGTAGCCATTGGAGATGGAGAAGAAGATCATGAAGACGATGTACCAGGCGTCATGAGAGAATACGACAGGCAGGTAGTCACGGGGGTGCACGTTGCACAGCATGAAAAGGGGGATGAAGATGACACGGAGGGCCACCAACACTGGCAGGAGGCAGCTGTCCTTCCCGGGCTGGGGGAAAAACATAGGTCACTGAGCAGCTGAGAAGCGGACAGTCCCCATCCCATGGCACCATGGCAGGGGCTATATAGGGGCTGTCCCTTCTGTGCTGAGGCCGTGGAGGAGCCACAGAGAGGGCAAAGTTGCTGAGAGACCTTCTGTGCTGCAACAAATCTCAGCGTCACCGCTTGCTGTCGTCAGGAGGCCCTACTAGGTCTGAAAGTCCTGTCCCAGCTGACTTGGAGAGCAGCAGCACTACAGCCAAAATACTGAGCTGGGTTTGTGAGCGACTGCTAAGCCCTTGCTGGAAACAAACAGGCAGGCAGGCAGGCAGGAGAGCCTCGTGCACACTCACGCAATCTCCTCCTGTGGTGAGCCGCCGCGCAGGACAAGGCTGGCTAAGGTAAATCCCCTCTGGCACCTCAGGGCCAGCAAACTGGGCTTTAACCAGCTCTTCAGCCTCCTACGCCATCCCCCAGCCAAGTGGGGCGAGATCCAGCAATCTGGGAAAGGGATTACGCTGGGGCTGTTTTGGACAGTGCTGGGAAAGGCATGGACCGAGTTATGGTCTCCTCGGATCCTAACAGAGTCCCTGGACACGTGAGGCTCAGATGAAGGAGGAGGCACCATCCTCCTGTGTTGTCCCTGCAGCTGGGACCGAGGCAGCCCCTGGTACGAGACGTGCCTGGCTCCGTCTGGGGTCCCCTTAGTGAGGTGCCACGGTCACAGATGACAGGGCTCACTGGTCTGGGGTCAGGAAAGACCCACAGCTGCCTTGGGAGCTGCGTGGGCTGGTGTAGCCATGGGACACTTCATGAGCAGAGGGGGAAGCTGAGGTTAAGCCAGCTGCCGTGTCTGTGGGCAAACCAGCAAGAGCAGCAACAGCCTCCCGTGCCTGAGGAAGAGAAAAGGAGCGACCGGGGCCCCAACCAGGGAAACGAGGCCCAAACCACATGCAGTCAGACTTTCCATACAGTCTTGTTTTGGAAACGTCTCCTGCTGGGTCATCCCACCACAGAGGCTGCGGGCTGGACACCAGGCAACACGGCTCGTGGCCAAGGCCGAGGGCAGCCAGCAGTGATGGCCAAGGAAGAAGCAGCTCCAGGCCCTGGGGAAGCCAGGCCTGAGCAGACCCCACCGCATGTGGTGCTGTGGAGTTTCTCTAAACAAACAGCCTGAACAATACGGGGGGAAACGGCACTTTGGGGGGTGGTGAAGGGGCAGGAAGGGAGACAGAGGGGACAGCCCCCTTCCTCGCCCACTCCCATCACAGCTCCCATCACTCAGCCCCAGCAGCCAGGCAGGGGAGATGAGAGCAGGGGGAGGTGGTAGGAGACAGCTCTGTGACCCACACGGCATGACTCTACCCTGCTCTCAGGACAAGGCTTTTTAAAGCAACTATGTCCCGTGCGGAGGCCAGGGGTTTTATTTTGGGCTGCCCTGTCTTTCACCCTCTTTTGCTGCCGCCGTCCTGCCTGGCTGTTTGCATAGCTGGAGTGAAGGTTTGTTTACAAAGAGGCTGAAATGGAGCAGGCAGCTTCATCCAAGCCATGCTGAAAGAGGGGTGGGAGGAAGACAGGACAACACTGTGGTTACCCATAAATCTCTGCTTAGGACTTAAAGCCAAGGCAGGAGTCAGCTCTGCTCCTCCTTCCTCCACACTATGGATGGCAGCCCCAGTGAAAGCCGTGGCCAAGGGGCCTGGGGATGGAGACTGCCTGGGAATTTGCTCCCTGCCCCATGCTTACCCATGTGAAGAGGGCAGTGAGACTCCGTCCCGTCCAGTCGAAGACATTAAAGAGCAGGAAGCAGGACACAGGGATGAAGTAGAGACCTGCAGAAGGGGGAGAAGGTCGCTGACAAGTCCAGGGTGCCCCAGGCCCTCCCACCATTTGCATGGAGACTTTCAGGTCCAGGTCCTCCTGGTTTCCCACTGAGAGCTGGAATGGTCTCCCAGCCAGGCCAGTGTCCACATCCAAACCATCATGGACAGCTGTTTCCTCCTCCCCTCAGGCATACCTACTACTTCAAGCCCCACTTTCTTTTCTCCCGTTTACCTTCTTCCTAGTTTCCTCCTACTCCACCCCATCCCTGGCCACACTTACCCCATCTGTTTCCCTCTCCGAGGACAGTGGACACCTTAGCTGTGATGGAAGGAAAGACGCCGATGGTGACAGTGAAGACGAAGCAGACAGACAGAGCCATGACCCAGAGCTAGGCAGGTGAAAGAAAGAGGCTGGTACCAAACACAGGGCAAGAGACCAGTGCCGGGCTGGTCTCCTCTTCCCATGCTCTCCTACACTTGTGCCTATCCCCTGATATGAGGGGCTGGGCAGGGGTTGCTGGCAACTCACCTTCTTAAAAATAGCAATGACCGAGGACTTCTCGTCAGGGTTGTGGATAGGGATGATCTTTGAGTTATTCCGCTCCATCCCATTGGGCTCATCTGCAGGGAGAGACACAAGTAGGGCATATCAGACCCCAGAAAGCTGGGATCTAATTTAGTCCTTCTGTCTCATTCTTCCTCTCAGCCCGTCCTCTTTTTTCCTTCCTCTTCCTCCTCTCAGCCCCTCACCTTTCTTAATCAGGTCTCTCTTGGTTTCCAGCTCTGCATTGTACACATGGTACTCCGTCTTGTCCTTCATGGAGTAGTATCGGAAGAAATCCTGCAGAGAGAAAGCCACGGAGAACTCATTCATGCGTAAGGAAAGAAGGCTGCCAGGGGCTGTGTGGTAATAGCAGATGTGGGTGATATGGGCAAATGCAACATGGGCAAAGTATTCCTTCCACTTACATCTGGTACTGATGCTTTCCTGCTCACCCAGGGGCTCATTTTCACAGTATTCCAAGGATACTGGGGTATCTGAGGTGGGAAGTATCCCAGAGAGCTCCCTCGGGACAGGGGAGAGCTTGCCCTGAACTAGGAGGTGGAGGCTGGTAGAAGCTAATGTTGGGGTTCTACTGGGCCACGGTCCTTGTGCTGTGATGCACAAAGGTCCCATTTTCCCACACCCTTCCCCATCAGGACAACAAAGTCTCACCATGCGAGGCAGAAGGATGTAGGAGAAGATTGCCAGGACGATCGCCACACAGGCTGTGGTGAAGTAACCGATGAAGCTCTCAGGTTGCTGGGCGCCAACTGGGAGCACAGGAGGGGAGGAGATGGGGGGGAAAAAGATGATGAGGGCTGAGAGGAGTGAGGCCCTGTTGCCATTTTCCATCCAACCCAACAGCGTGACCCCAGCAGATCCTGTTGACAGCAGGGCTCTGGGAAGGCCGTGTCACCCACAGGGCAGGGATTACTCACTGGCAATACTGAAGATCATCGCCAAAGCAGCAAAGGTGCCCGCCAAGCCCTGCCCACTCATGATGGGAGCCGTGTAGCTGGCAGGCAGGAGCCCTGCCAGCCCAAAGAGACTGCTCTGGAGGATGGCACCAAAGGCTGTGAAGGGGAAAGTTGAGAAGAAATGAGAAACCAAAGGCAAGGATGGGCTGCACCTCTGCGGGGAGCCAGGGTTCCTGCCCTATGAGGCAAGGCAGGTTCCCCTCCTCCTTGGATCTCTCACAGTGAGGTTCATGCTTTTCTCCCAGAGAGATTAGCCATAGCAATGGGGCTGAGCCCTTTTCCTTCCTCCCCACTGCCTCACTCACAGTTGATGAAGACGATGCTGATCATGGTAAAGACAAAGAAGGGAAGAGGCTCCATGGCGACCTTCACCATGATCGCGGTGATTAAAAACACCAGCCCAATGGCCACCAGGCTGCCTGAGATGCGGATCTGCTGGGGAATCCTGCAAGAGAAGGTCTTGGTGAGGAAAATTCACCCCCCAAAAGCCTGTGAGGCTAGGGCCAAGCTCTCCCATGGGAATCCCAGCCAAACCCCCGAATAGGAGACTGGTGTTTTGCCTTTGACTTGACTGAACGAGCTGTGGCTTGGCTCAGAAGGACGGGACGGGGCTGGGTGGCCCTGTAGGGGCTGGCAGGGGCAAGAACGGGGCAAGGCTCACCGCTGGTGGATGAAGGAGTTGAGGCAGGTGAAGATGAGGAGGGGCACCATGGCGCAGAGCGTCATGAAGTTGTCAAACATGGACTGCAGGTAGGAGGGGGGCATGGCAGCCCCATCAGTCTTATTCCACAAGGAGCTTGTCTCCTCTGGGTCCGCAAGGCGGCTGATGAAATACTGCAAGAGAAGGAACCTCATGGGGCCGAGGTACTGCGAGGCCTTTCCCCAGCACACTCAGGCCAGCCTTGTACCCCCTCTGGCCCCATTCACAGCCCAGGGCTCCTCCTGACACCTCAGTGCCACTTGTTCACCCAGGTTACCCATGCTTCTGGGTCTCCTGCGTGCAAACACAGGGGCTCTATGCCGTGCAGTGCTGCCACACCTACAGCATGGTCCCTAGAGGAGACAGAAGATGATTAGTGTCATGGGCAGCAGGAGGAGGGAAGCTCTCACCTCCCTGGCAGTCATGAAGAAATTCCATGGCAGCAGCGTTCCCAGGCCGAGGATGAAGAAGATCAGCCAGACAGCTTTGTACCTGCGGAGAGGACAGAGCAGTTTGGAGCAGGACAATGGGCAGGGCAAGGGACAGGTATCTCTCCTGACTGTGCCCGACCCTGCAGCCAGAGGCACCGGGAGGATGGAGGATGAAATTTATTGCCGTGTCCCTGCCCCACAGCCCCTGCTAGCCTGGGCTGCCGGAGGAGACATGGCACTGCAGAGGAGCTGTGGGAGGTCCTCCCTGGGAGGGTACGAAGGCGAGGAGAAGCTGGCTGCTTCTCAGCATGTGGCACCCAGATGCACAGTGGCTATTGCCAGAGCTGGGAGGGAGTCAGGCTCCCCCGGCGTGTCCCAGCGCCAGAGACTGTTTACAGTTTGTTTGCCATGGAAAAGCTGACGGAGAGAGCATCTTGGGGAAGGGAGAGCTCAGCAGCCCAGTGAGCATGCAGGCAAGGGTGTCCCCTCTGATGCTGGCTCCCCTCTGATGCTGGGTCCCCCCTGATGCTGAGTCCCCCCCAGTGCTGGGTCCCGCTGTCTTCCCTGACCTCCTGGTATCCTGGATATGCCCCCACACCCACCCCACAGCCTGGCATTACCTGTCTTGGGGCCCGTCTCTTGCTGTCATCTTGTGCAGCAAGCGTCAGCACAGGTCCCAACAAGTCTTGTGGCTGCTCTCCGTCTGAAAAGCAAACAGGATTTAATGGGGGAGTGAGGGACGCAGGCCCGGCAGGGGCAGTGCTGGTTCTAACCCCCTGTCCCTGCCGCCGGGTAAGTGTTCCATAGTACCGGGCGCCAAACAGAGCCAGCAAATGGCAAGAGCACAGCGCAGCAGCTTTGGAAACCTGTGGCTCAGAGTCCTTCAGCTGAGGGTCTGTGACACACAGCCTTATTCTGCTGGCTGGGGGACAGCAAGCCTTCCCTCCCAAAAGGAAATCGCTTTCCTGAGATGCCCAGGCTGCTTGGCGCTGGCTGCCCGGCTGCTCCACAGCAGGCTCTTAAGGGATTTGTGAGCCTGCAGCTCTCTCTGCCCCCAATCCTGGGGCTGTGAGTGAAGCATATGCGCAGCGGGCTGTGTCCGCCCCCCTGCGCTCCCCACCTCCCTCCAACGCCCAGGGCACGGCGGCACAAAAGACATATTTAATTCAGCAGCTTCTCCGGCCAGAACCACACGAACTCCCCCCGTTTCAAATTCCCGCTTCCCTGGGGCTCTTGCAGCTCTTTCCTGGGTCACCTTGGAAAGCCAAGGGCGTCCATGGCACTGCTGTCCCCTCCCCGCTGCCCACCCCTTCTTTTCCCCCATCACCACCTGCCCGGCTCCTGCCACCGCCTTGGCGTTGCACCCCCAGAGATGCATCCCCAGGACCCCCGAGAAGGGACCTTCCCCCCAACCCCCCGCCCCCGAGGGCAGAAGGGGATTAGCCGCCCGGCAGAAGCCGCAGGCCTGCCTTGTCCTTTTCCAGTCCGGGCGTCGCAGCATGGGGTGCTCCGGCACCTCTCCCAGGGCTTCATCTGCAGCGGGGCTGCCGGCGCTGAGCCCCCGGCCCCCTCGGGGCATGCCCCCCGGCCGCCCGCCCGCACCGCAGCCGGCTTACAGCATCCCCGCCCGCAGCCCGGCAGGTGGGGCGAGGGAGGGAGGGAGGCGGCATGGCCGGGAGCAGCATGCTGGGATCTGTAGTCCCTGCCAGCCCCGGCGGTGCCTTAAAGGCGGCGGAGACCGTCCCCTGTCGCAGGTGCCCGCCTGGTTTTTTTCTGGGCAGGGCTCGCCTCCTTCCCCCGGTGCCGCCCTGCCGGTGGTGGAGCCCACAGCGACGACGGAGCCGAAACATAGCTGTCAGGACGCGGAAAGGGATTTGGGAAGCCCACTGGCTGCTTGGAAAAGCCAGAGCAGGCTGACAGGTACGTCTGCATGGGACAGAGAGCCCCCCCCGGCCCGGCAGGTGCCACCACGTCGATGCCAGAGCCGTCTGCAGCACAGCTGCCCTGCCTTCCCACGCAGACAGCTCAGGGCATGACAGTTCCTGCCTTGCCCTTGTGAGCCACCTGGGCTTCCAGAGAAAACATCCCAAAATCCCCTCCCAGCAGCCTGCCAGTGTCTCTGTGGGCAGAGGACGCCCTGGGCCCTGACCTGGGATTAGCAGGGGGACCTGCAAGCAGGACTGCCACCCCCTCACACACAGAAATCCTGCCGGGGCCACTGCTTGTCCCCAAGCAAACAGATCTCACCCCCAAACAGGCAGGAGAACCCCAGCCCCTGCCGCGGGTCCCCAGCAAGCCCTCAACACGCTGCCCCTTGCCCAGCCAAGCCACCGGCCCCCCTCCCAGCCCCCCACCAGGTCACAAGGGTGTCCCAAGAAACCAGGGCAGGGACCGACCCCACAGTCATACCTGGGGAGGACAGAGCCAGGGCAAGCCCTGTGTTCAGTGTATTTGAAGGTGGTGTGTCCCCCTGCTTCCACCCCCCTGCTCTCGGGGGTGAGCGTCAGGCCCCGGCTTAGGTCACGGGGGCTGGGGCCATGTGGGTCTGGTGGCATCCGTGGAGGAGGAGAAGAGGTGTCGGGTACCACGGCTGGCACAGGGCCCGGGTCCTGCTGCCCAGGCGCCCATCCACAGCACCCAGGGAAGGAAGGAAGGGAAGGGTGTCGTGGAAGAGGTGGCAGGAGGCAGGGGCGGCAGGGGGGATGCGGCGGGGATCGGGAATCAGGGGGGTGCCGGGGCAGGGCACTGTGCACTGCTCTGCCACGTTGTTTTCCCAGCCACCTCCTGCTTCTGCCTGGAGAGCGCCCACATCCCTGCGCCAGGAACCTGACCTCCTCGGCAGGCACTGCCCGGCTGCCCAGCCGCAGCCTCCTGACTGCTGTATTTGTTTTCTGTCTCGCTTCCCTAAGTGCCTCCTAATTTTTTCCACAAAGAGCCGGTACCTGCCAAGGGGCACAGGGGTCAGCACTCATTATGGCAGGAAACACATCCAGCCGCTGGCTCTTACAAACAGCCCTACAACAAACAGGAAAGGTCACACGAACCAACGCCAGCAACAGGTGGCAACCCTGCTCCCACACCGCGAGAACTGCCCTACGCTAAGGAACAGGGGGGCAGAGGCCACCCTTCACTTCCTGGAGAAGCCTCCTGATGTTTACCCCAGCCACCAGCTCGGTGGCCGCATGATCTGCGTAACAGGGGAAAGGAGAAGCAATGCAGGACCTTGGTGTTAAGGACATCCATTTTGTTCCTGAGTGTAGAGTGGTCTGTCTCATCCCCTTGGAAGCAATGTGTAAGCGGAAGGAGCAAGATAACAAGGAGGGGTTTTAACAAACCACAGGCTAGAGCCTCTGAGCAGGTACAAACAGGAGATGGCACAATTTTAATTGCCCATTCACACAGCACAAAGGCCTTCAAAGACGCCAAGTGACACCTGTGGTATCGGGCCACACGCAGTCCCACTGCCAGCCAAGCCCTGGGAGCCCACGGCAGGGCCAGCCCTCGTCAAAACCTCCTAACCTCCGCAGAAAAACTTGCACTGCAGGACAGCCACACCTGCAGGCAGCCACCTGTCACTGGGCTTCAGAGATTTCCCTGTGTCTCCCTTCCCACACGTCACCTTCTCTCCTGCTTCTGCTGCCTGCACCAAAGGTGAGCACAGCACACGCTTGGCTTTCCACTCAAGAGCAATTTCACGGTGCTGGGCGGGGATTCCATGGGTTTACACCCAGACACACCAGCTCTTTAAAGAAAAGTCCTTTACACCATACCAGGCGTAGCACCGTCCTCGCAGTCCCTAGACAAGGAGCTGCTGTCAGGCCCGATGGTGAGTACCACGCGTCCTCCTGCCACCGCCTGTAGGGGATCACTTTGCAGGGATAAGGTCAGCACTTCCTCCAAGAGTGGCCAAGACGGGGCAGGGCCAGATGCCTCCCCAGGCTTCACCCCATCCCCTACATCCGCTTGCCCCCCGAGTGACACCGGAGCCCTCCTGGCAGGAAGGTTGATCTGGGGGCCCATCAAGGTTTACCTGCAGGCACGGAACAAGCCCAGCACGGGTGTGCAAGTCACGTGAAGCCCTGGTGGCCGTGACTCAGCTGGAGGATGGGAAATGCCCCGAGACCGCCTGTTTCATGAGATTTCATATGCGTGCCTGAACTCTAGCCATGTCGCTCATGGGTCCTCCTACCTTTTGCCAGGGTCCAGGGAACCAGCCTCCCGGGCAGCGTCCTGCCTGTTTCCACCTTCAGCCACCAGCTGCGGGGACACGTGCTTGTATTTCACAAGACATATGAGTGTGCATGATTGTGCACCATCACTGCAGCGCTGCAACAGACGTAAGCCCTCCCAAAATAAGGGCAGGTAACCTGGGTCAAATCAGAGGCCGGTCTGGCTCAAAAGCTTGTCTCCATCAGAGGGCCAAAGCAGATGCCAAGAAAGGGTGAGAGTGGCACAGGCATAGACTAACTCCCTGACTGCTCTCCCAGCCTCCGAGCTGGGAGGGATATGCTGGTCATTTGTTTTATAGCCCACAGCAGGTTTCGCTTCTGTGAAATCCCTGCTTCCCCCCCTAACTCGGGAGCCTATGAGCGAGGGCAGCATCTCTCCCCGCATGCAGGGCCTCGAGCAGGGCTCCCTCACCCTCGCCATCAAAGGGTGAATGAACATTGGAGAGGCTTCTCCATGCCAGCCATGACTTTACAGGCCTGGATCGTATCCACCCTACAGCACGTTTTCTAAACAGAGAAATTCTAGCTCACTTAGTCATCCAGGCACAGCTCCACGCCTTCGGTCCTCCTTGTTGCTTTCCTCCCAACCTTCCCCAGCTCCCCTCGACCCTTCCAGAGATGCTGGGGCTGGGGGCACACAGGGACTGCGAGGGGGTGAGATGCCAATTTGGAGAGCTGCAAAAGGCATTCCTGCTTTGTTTCTGCTTTCTCACTCACAAAGATGATTGGACGTGTTTTTTATGCACGAAATATCCAAAATAGCCCCAGGCCTTGCTGCAAGTGGCCAGCTCAGTGTGCAATCTTGTTTGTGGATTTAGGGCTTTCCTTCCCGCCATCTACCACTTGATTTTTATCTAAACTGAATTTCATCTGCCTAACAGCCAGTGTTGTAATGGTCTTTTGTACTCTTCCTAGCTGGCACTTGTCCCCATGAACCTGAGTAATCCAATCGTCTCGGCAAGCCCTGTCATCTCATTGCTCATTCCCTATTCCAGGTTTCTCACAAACATGTTGAAAAAACATGGGGCCCAACGCAGCGATCTCTATCCACCACAAAAACTGACCGCTGACTCCTACACCCTCCTTCCTGTTTTTGTACCAATTATGGAGCCACGCAAGGACCTTCCCTCTTGACAAGCCTGGGCTGAAAGCCCTGGTCTCATGTTTTTTGGGAAGTGGCGTGGATGCCTTAAGTCCAGAGTCCCTACGAAGTGCTGCCCCAGCTCAGGGGCTCCCCGGCAGGAGCCTTCCCCCCTGCTCATGGACCCTGTCCCTGCGCAGGCACCGGGGCGATGCAGCAGATTCACCAGTCACCTTTTCCCTGAAGTTCCCTCCAGCCCTTCTTAAAAACCAGCGTCACATCATTCCCCCCTCCCAGTCCCTGGGGGCCAGGGCAGTTGTGAGTGAATGACTAGAGGCCACATGTGACAGCCAGACAGTTCACCCTCCCTTTCCTTCTGGTGAAGATCGCCTTGCCCTTGTGACTTGTTGCTGTCTAGCTTTGCTTTCTAACCTTTCCTCTGCAGCTGCCCTGAGGAGTCTCACAAAAGAAGGTGGAAGAAACTGCTCAGGCTCTTCTGGAGTGGACAGAGAGGCAAAATCTTCACCTGGCTCTTCTGCTATGGCCTCTTTTCCCCCAATCCCCCCTCCCTCCAAATGACTGTGGCAGGCTTCCTGTTCCTGATGTGCTTCGCGAGCAGTTTCTGCCAGAGAGCTGACAGCACTTCCTATTATTCTTGTTCTTCTCCTTTCTGAGCCCTGCCTCTCTGCAAACAGGCTTTGCTGCACCATCCGCTCCCCATCTGCTGATTCCTGCATCCTGAGGAGGGAGCTTGGCAAGACGGCGGGATGGGGGCATTTCTGTTCCCCTGCTTGCCTCGCAGACGAACGCCCCTGCACCGCAATGGCCTGGCCAGCAGAAAAAACCTGCAAGGCAGCCCATGCAGCAAGGTCGCTGGGCAATACTTCTGACCTGCTTCACCCTCCTCCCTCCATGGGCAAAAGGATGCAGCTCTGGTCCCTCTCTGCCTTCAGGCTTGTAGCGCTCGCAGCCAGCACACAAAGTCCCTGCAGAGCAGTACGGAGGCTGTCCCCGCTCCCAGCACCCAGCACCGGCCGTTATCTCGGCTGCCGGGTGGCGTGGGGAGGCACGGGGGGAGCATTCAGCCCTGCGGTGTGTTTTGAACTGCGCACACCAGCCAACTGCGAAGTCCCTTATCTGGAGAGTTCAAGGAGCCCCGAGAGGCTCCCCGGGGGCCCTCAGCCCTGGCAGGTAAAGCAACCCGGTTGGGCAGCAAATTCCCCAGAATTTGAAAGAGCCCGGTGGGACTCCAGTGCTGCCCCTGAAGGGCTTCCCACCAGGGAGAGGGGAGCAGGCAGTGACAGGGCAGAGCCAGCCGTACAACCCCACTAAGCAATGCAGCTGGGACTCTTCCACCCATCACCGAGGCCCCACCGGGGCTGCCAAGTGGGTTTCCAACCCTGGTTTTTTTGGCCATATTGTTGGCCAAATAGCAACAAGGGGGCCCTAGTGATGGCAGCCCCATGATGAATGCACACACCTCTCTCCTCAGGACACAGCAAGTCCCCAAGCCCAGGCACTCCTGGTCCCTGGCCAGAAAAAAACCCCTCCAGCCACCCAGTAACACCCCAGAGAGGAGACGGGTGCTCCTGCTCCGCATCCCATCAAACGCTGTGCCACCCAGCCGGGACATTGCCCGTGATGGGGGGACATTTTAATGTCACAGCAAGAAGCTTACCAGCTTGGTTGGTCCCAGACCCTCGCTCCTGGTCACTTCAGGCCACAGGACTGCAGGGAATGCACAGCCTTGGGAGAGGCAGGAAAAGCCCCGCAAATACCGGAGCAGTCACCTGCTCCAAGGCCAGTGGTTCAGGGGTGCAGGAGGAGATAGAGTGCCTGGGGGGGGCAGGATTAAAGGGGGGTACGTCATTTCTGAGGAGCCGTCAGAGGAGGAGAGATAAGCTGCGCTCGGGAGCTTGTTTGCAGAGACAGGATTCATAGGGGCTGTTCCAAGAAGCTGGTTTCCCTGATGGCACCCGCTCAGGACGCTGTCCCCAGGGGAACAGACCGTCCCCTGCAAGCCACAACCCTGACCTGGTTCTCAGCAGGCTGGGGAAGGAGGGCTAGGTTCAGGCTCCATTTGTTGGAATTTTAGAAAAATAAAGACCCTTTCTCCCAAGGGCAGAGGGAGGGATTTGCTCAGGGGTCCACTCAGTGCAGCTGCAGAAACCTCCAAAAACAGAGAGAAACCACCTTCAGGCAGCTCCTGGGGCTGCCAGGGGTGCGGAATGACCCACTACGGGCAGGCACAGAGGCTCCCATCAAGCTAATGGCACCCAGCCATGGCTTCCTGTGGGACTGCCATGGGTTCGGGATGTCTCACCCCAGATCTTCATCCTCGCCTGGCATCCTCTGCAGCTGGCAGCCCCCTGCAGCCCATGTCCGCAGGACTGACCCGAGCCCCCCAGGGGTGCCAGTGTGGCTGGTGGAGGTGCTGCCTGGCTCTGCCATGGGGAGGGGGGCCCCCATGGCATGGTCCCCATGGGGCCATGGGGAGGGGGATACTGCGGGAAGGGGTGCTCCCCTGGGGTCGGCCATGGGGCTGCAGCGGGAAGAGGCACAATGAGAGGAAGCCGCGTTTCCGCTTCCCAACAGAGAAAACCCTACAGGACCCCTGGGGAGAGCAACCGGACACCATTAATGTGAAAATGAGCTGGGAGGACAAGCAGCAGCCAGAGGCAGCCCTGAGTCAGGAGCAGGTCCTCCTTGCACAGAGGAGCCTGGCGCTTGGTGCACTGGTGGTACAGGCCACCACGTACCAGGACATCCATGCACGGAGGACAGAGGCAATCCCAGCCGTGCCGCAGCAGAAGGCACAGTGCTGGCTCCTGCCTGCCAGCAGTCCGGCTCTCCTGCAGGCAGGTGACACTCCTCATCTCCACCAGCTGGGTGGGAAGAAGGTTGCTCCCTGCTGGGCTGGGGCTGCGCTTAGGTAAGACCCCCCTAGGGCATGGCTGCCAGATGCATCTCTTCTGGCCTTAGCAGCTTCCCCCCAAGTCACGCTCGGGCTTGCTCAAGAGGAATCCCCATCTGTACAGATGATATCTCGTCCGGCCACACCTTGGGCAGCCGTGGCAGCACGTTGGAGGGATGGGCTGAGCCTATAGGACCATGTCCCCATTTCCCCCTCATGTCTGCAGCTGAAAGGGGTGAAGGTGAGATCTCTAAAGAGGAATCTCACAGCAAGATGAGAGGAGACCAAAACAGCCCATTGCCAATAAGTCTGAAGATAAGGACTCGGTGAATGCATGGGAAGAAGCCCAGGCAGGCCAGGCTGTGCGAGAGTCCCACAGACAAGGAATGAAGGAGAGGGGCAAGATGAGTTTCTCCATAGTCTGCTGTACCTGCCAGCAACATGCGGCTACCCCAAGGTCACCACTCAGGAAGGGGTAATGGAGGGAAGAGCAGGACAGCAGGAGGGCACCTGCCATTGGTGTCCCCCAGGGTGCTGGGATAGAGAGGGCAGAGGATTCCTCCTTCATTGCTTCATGTTCCTGGCCCCAGAACTGAGCTTAGAGCTGGCAGACCCACGAAGGAGTAAGGCCAGGAATGACACAAGGGAGCTGAGCAAGGAACAACCTGTGGCGAGGGGAGAAGGATGGGAATGGCTTACACTGCAGCCAGGAGGCTCTCAAAACAGCCCTGCAGTGAGGGGCAAGGCATGGGGGGCTGTGAAATCATTGGAAAGTTCAAAAGCCTCTGTAAATCCTTCCCCAAGCTATGCACAAGGCCCCCCGCTATGCATGGAGCCCCCGGCAGAGGAGGCTTGGAGGGCTCAGCTCTACCCCAAACACGCTCCCCCACCCCAGACGCCCCTGTGCGCATTATGGGGGCTGCTCTCCCCCAAGAGAGCCCAAGAGCCCAGGACTTGCTCGCTTAACCCCCAAAGCACAGCTGCTTCTGGAGCAAAACTCTGCACGGGCCAGTGCATCTGCAGAGGTGCCCAGGAGATGAAGGACAGGAGAAGCTGCCCATAGCACCCCCCTGCCCACTGCCACTCAGGCACCTCCCACACCCTGGGGCACGTTCTCCTCCTGAGGGAGAGGACCCGTACTTCCAGCTCTGGCTCCTTTCCATATGATCCCATATGGAGCATGTGCCGGATGGAAAGGTGCAGAGCTGGCAGCAGGCAGGCAGGACTCCCAGCTGCTGAGACACATGCCCCTGGGCTGTGCTGCTCCCTTGCCCGAGCTCCCCGGGCAGGTGGGAGAGCATCCCCGGGGCTGGACGGAGCCAGCCTTGCCCCTGCACCCAGAGAACTCAGTGGAGGGGCCACAGCAGCTGCCAGCCCTCCAGGGGGGTTGGCACAGGGGCAGAGCTCATTTTGCCCCTGCTCAGCAACTTTTCAGCAGCTGGTCCAGGCTGCACAGCTGCTACCAATTTATTGGGAAACAGGGCAGGGGGTGGAGGAGTGAAATCAGGGCCAAAACAACCCAGTTGTCCACTGGCATCACTATCTCCCCAGCTCCCAAATTTTGGAGGGACAATTCCTCCCTGCTGACCAGCAGCCCCCCCACGCAGCAGCTGGGACGGACACACCACGGCCAACCACCGCCAGGCCTGTGGCAGGTCGAGGTTGGCTCCATCCTCTGCATGTCAGCTGTGCCCGGCAGCCGGGACAGAAATAAAAAGTCTATTTTGGGTCCCCGCAGACCAAAGAGGCCTTTTGCTTGTAGGCCAGGTCAGGAACAGGGGCCCTGGCTGACTGCTGCTTTCGGCATGAAATGTCCGCAGCCCTACTGGGAAAGGGGATGGCGAGCAGGGAAGCAGGTTTTGGCGTCCGCCGTGGTCCCGCACGGTCCCTCTGCCAGCCACCTATCCTGCCAAGATCCCGCTCGCTGCTCCGACAGCAAATCCCAAACTGGCTTCAGCTGCTAAATGCAGCCATTTCACAATGGATGGGGGTACGACAGCTCTGGTCCAGGAGACAGGGCATGTCTGTCACCCCCTCACCCTCCTTGTCCCAGCCAAGAGGTGCCCCATGATCCCCAGAAACAAAAGGAGGGAGAAGGGATGGATGCCCTGGCTGGGTCTGAGTAGGGCACACTCCAGGAGCCACACACGCCTGCACGTCTCCCAGCTGACTTTAAATTAGGCTGAGGGGAAGGAAGATGCTGCCTGCTGGGAGCCGGGATTGCCACGTCCCCGCTCTGCGGCAGCTCCAGAAGAGCCGCATGGGCAGTGCACGGTCTGTGGACTGAGGAAAGAAAAGCCAAGGTGGCAGCATGCCATCAGCAGCGTGGAGCAAGCAAAGGGCTTGGAGTAAACACTCAGGGCGGAAACGCCACCTCTGGCACCCTCTTCCCTCCTCCCTGAACAACTCTGCTTTCCCCAAACCGTCTGGCAGGACGAAAGTCTCACATGTGGAGCCAGAGCAAGGCTCGAGGCGGACACCTCCTTCGGAGGGACTAAGTCAGAACCCAAACCTCCTGCTCTTGGCACTGGCCTTGGCTAGCCCGCAGCAAACAGGAAAACCTCTATGTGAGTAGGATCAGGCAGGGAGAGCCAACAGGAGGTGGAGAGCTCACCCCCGCGTCTGCCCAAACCCCAGCAAAACAGACTCTCCTGCATGACCGACAATAATAAGCCCGGCCACAAGCGGGGAAAAGGCAAGTCACATCCCCTCCAAATCCCATCCGGCAGGCGCTGCCACATCCGTGCAACCATCCAGTGTGCCACAGCCACAAGGTCCCAGGCTGCCTGGGACCATGAGCATCCTTGCAGATGCCTCAGGGAAGCATGGAGACCCCTGCATGGGAGCCCCCCACATGCTCTGCTCCCCGCAAGCTCCAAAACAGCCCTTTGGAACAGGCTGGCATTGGCTTGCAGGCTCTGCTGGCATCCCAGCCTCCCCCATGTTAATTTGGGGAGCAGAGGAGACAGGAGAAGCTCTGAGACCCCCCACTGGGAGACCCAAGGGTACCATAGCCTCCATCAGAGTTGACTGGCCACCTGGCAAGGTGTCCTGTAGGAGCTTGCCAGGGTGCCTGACCACGCTGGGATGCCAATGCACTCCCATGGTGATGCAGGTAGATAGGGAGCCCAGGGTCTGACCCCTGCTGAAGCAATCCCTTTCTGGCACACCGTGTCCACACCTCGCAATCCCTTTCTGGCACACCACGTCCACACCTTGCAATCCCTTTCTGGCACACCTTGCAACCGCAGGGAAGGAAGGGAGGGACAGCTGGTGGGGAATGACTAGTGTTTGTTTATCGGTGGCTGGTGCTATTTACTGCTGTTGGGTTTTGTTTCTGGTCGAAGGCTCCTCTTTAGTGGAGCCAGCCCAGCTGCAGAGCCCAGGCAGGGCGAGTGCAGGGCCCTATGGCAGCTCCCTCCACCCGCTGTGGGGCGCGGCTCCTGCCCCCCATCACCCGGCACCCCGCTCCTGCTCTGCCTCTGGGGTAACATCCCCGTCCGGGAACATGCTGGCAGATCAAGTCCCTGATGTGGTTCACCACGCAGTCACGCCAGCCTTGTATTGCCACGAGGAGACGGTGTGAAGATGGGAAGGAGAAGCTGCAGGGGAGGGCGTATCGCTTCTTAATGGCTTGGTTGTGTTACTGTTGGTCTGCCTCCTCCTGTGGTTAATGGATAATGCTCCCGCTCTCGCCAGGACGGCACAGAGACCTACCCAACCCCGCTGGCTTCAGCCACAGCCCAACACCTACAAACCCTGATGGGCTGAAAGCACTGTGCTCCCCTTGTGTACCCCACAGCAGCAGGCTCCCTGAGGGGGCAGAGGTCCCATCTGGAGCAAATACCACTGGGGAGCCCCACAGCACCGAGGAAGGATATCCCAGCCAAAAAAATGAAATTGCCTCTGACTTGACCCTGAGGCCAGGAAAAGACAAGGTCTGTCGAAGGCAGGGTAGGCAGCTTCCTTCAGCACTGAGCCCCTGGCCAGGACCAGGAAGGGGGCTGTGCTACCACTCCCTCCCGCCTCCCCGAGCTGTTCTCCAGGAGCAATCCCCAAGTCTGAAAGATGGGAGCTCCTCTCACCAGGGTTTCCCACAAGCAAATCTGTAGCAAATGCCCCTTAGTCTTTGAGCTCCTCCAGGCGAGCCAGCCCTCAGTCGCAGTTGTAAGTCATCTCTCTGTCCCGGTGTGGCATCGGTGGGTGGCTGTGCTAGGTGTGATGAATGAGGCAGGGGTGAGGACCACACTCAGCAGTGGGGCATCAGTGGGAGAAGACAAGCAGAGTAGCTCAGGCAGGATGCCTTTCTCCCCAGCACCCTTCCAGGAGGCCAGGACCATTTCAGTGGCAGTCCAGTGGTGCTGGTACGCATTCAGGTTGATGCCTTGTCCTCAGCACAGCAAGGCTGGTGACCCAGTCCTGTTGCTGTGACTCAGCCTCAGTACATGGCTGGAGAAGGCTGTTTGTCAGATGGAAGGCTGACCACACGACCCTCTGGTCCTGCCGCTGCTTCCGACCCAGCTGCATCCTTCCCAGTCTTGCTCTTCTCTACCTCCAGCCCCTGCCTGCCTTCTCCTTTCTGCTCACTCTGCGAATTTCCAGCTGGAAATTTCATAGTGAGATGCTTTCCCATCAGGCAAGTCCTGAAGGACGTGAACTAAAGCAAATCCCACTGGCAGTGATGTGGTGGGAAGAAGGCTCTGCGGAAATCTGCCTGATTTCCTGCTGGCTTCTTCTGCGTGAGCCGGCAGGCAGGCAATAGGTCTCTGCTCCCCTTTGGCCTCAAAAAAAAGCCAATCTCCTGGAGATGAAGCCTGACTGTGCTTACTCATGGCTTAACTAAGAGGCTGAAAGACAACCTCAAGCACTGCACCCAGAATGCCAGGCTCACCAATTTGTGTCCTGGATGGTGCATGACAGCCATGCATACTTAGCGCTGTGAGCCTCCCCTTTCTCAGGGATCGGTGAGACCAGGGAAAAGCCCGCTCCGAGCTGGAGCAGGACCAAAATGTCACAACAGTGATGTTTTTCACACTACCAGCATCAGCAATGAAGTTACAAAGGGCTAGCGCTATCCCTACGCAACAGCTTCCCTTATCTCATGGGAGCAACAACCCTCATACACGTTCCTCACGCAGCACCTCTCCCATATGGGGACTCCAGAGCCCATGCACAGCCAATGCCCCAACCAGGTCTGCAGGGTCTGGAGTGGGAGATGGGGTGCAGTGCTGCACTGCAATCTCAGCCAGGGGCAGTGGGGTCCCTCTGGACCACACATCCTGATCTAGCCAAACCCACCCAGGGACTACCCCTGCTCCATATTCTTCTTTCCCCATCCCACGTCTTGCACACTCTTAACCTGGAAAGCACTTAGTCTTTATCGCACTGCTTAATCAAATCCTAATTGCCGCATGGCTGTTAAAACCCTGAGTCCTGCCCATCTGCAAACACCTGTAGCTCTCACTCTGCATAGTGGTTTGCACCTGAGCTTACTGGCAGCCAAGTACAACTTAGCACGGAGATGCGACCCTGAGTGCTCACAGTCCTGCAGCCCCAGGGCAGAGGTAGGTGCTGGGGGACTCAGGAAGGCATGGGGAGGTGAGTGGAGTGTGCACTGCGGGGTCAGTACTGAGCTGGGAGCGACAGCAAGCAAACAGCATTCTGCTGATAAGAGTGGGTGTTGCAGCTTCCTTAATACTTGCCAAGGACCATGATGTTACACTGGACAAAAACAACTGAGATCTACATGTGTCCCAGAGAAAGCACTGGAGGCTGCCTGCTGGCTTCCCAAAGACGATGGCTGGCATCTTCCCATCTGGACAGGGCAGGCGGGTGCTCCTGGGCTCCCTCTGGCCCGACAGGCCAGTCCCCAGCCCTGACTCTGCCAGGGGAGCTGGGAATGGAGCTGGGCACAGCAAGGAAGAAGCACAGCCAGGCACTCACAACAGGGGAGTGTGTGAACGAGTACCTTGTCTTCTGTGCCCTGGCTTCCCCCCAGACCACAACAAGGAGGGAGACAGGTCAGGCCAGGGCAAGAACAAAGCCCATGGCTCATCTTCAAAGAGGAAGAGGCTCATTAATACCTCCCAGCCCAAGATAATGAAAGCAGGGATGCCGTGATGGGGAAATGATGCCAACGGTTAATTACGCAGCTTAGGGAGGGAGGGAGAAGAGGGACAACTGCAGGATGGAGGTGCCACACTACCCTGTGTGCTGGTGCTACATTTGCTGGTTCAGGCTGGAGTGCATTTCTTCATCCTCTTCACTCCAGGTACCTGGTACAGCGTAGGCCCTCGTCTCTCATCTGTGCTAGCTGGGGGGGAACGGCCACTCTTCAAACCATCTTCTGGGGCCTATTTTAGAGCCTGCAGTGCCACACAGAAAGCGCCCCTGCTCTGTGAAGACCTTCTCAATGAGCCAAGAGCAAGCCTACCTGTCTTCTCCAGGAGCAAAAGGCAACAGTGGGAGCAGGAGTGCGCTAGAGGGCACACATGTGGTGTCGGCACTGCGCTGACACCGTATCATAGAATCATAGAATGGTTAGAGTTGGAAGGGACCTTAAAGATCATCGAGTTCCAAAACTCCTGCCATGGGCAAGGACACCTCCCACTAGACCAGGTTGCTCAAAACCCCATCCAGCCTGGCCTTGAACACTGCCAGGGATGGGGCATCCACAACTTCCCTGGGCAACCTGTTCCAGTGCCTCACCACCCTCACAGGAAAGAATTTCTTCCTGGTTTCTAATCTAAATTTCCCTTCTTTCAATTTAAAACCATTACCCCTTGTCCTATCGCTACAGTCCCTACTAAAGAGTCCCTCCCCATCTCTCCTGTAGGTCCCCTTCAGGTGCTGGAAGGCTGCTCTGGTACCAATGGTCCATGAGCCATATTCAGACAATCAGTGAACCCGAGAGAAAAGCATCCCTGCCTAGTCATGTCCTGAGATAGCTTTGTAGTGAAGGCAAGCCCGAGGGAGCCTAAGGCTGTCCGGCAGCTCACAGGGGATGGTGAGCGGAAACGATGCCGCCAAACCGGGATGCGGTGCAGGAGGGGAGTGGGATTTCCCGTGTCGGCATTCACAGAAGTCTCTCAATTGTGTCAGCTCACAACAGGCAACTGAGGGGCTATTGGGCTGCTTCCTGCTTTGGAGCAGCCGGGAAGTGCATCCAGCTGTGGCCAACAGCTGCACAAATTCCTCCTGCAGCCCCTAGCCCTGGGGAATCTACTGGGCTCAAGGATACAGGCTCACTTGTCTGCGATCCCACAGCCCCAGGGCTTGGCTGCTACTGCCTTCCCACACAGCCCGCAGCTCCAAAGCCCGTTCCCAAGAGGCAGATGGGAGCGCTGGTGAGTACAGGCAGGGACTGTGTTGGTCTGGCAGTATTAGCACCTAGGAGCGGTGTGAGGCTCAGATTTAATGACAACGGTGGGGAGGATTGCACAAAAGGGCTCCACAGGAGCACTCAGTGCTCCTGCCTGGATCAGGCTCTCCGTTAACGCAGCTGGTTTGCTCAGGAATGGAAAGAAATGATTACTGAAATCTTCCACAGCATCCCACAGCCAACTTGGAGCATTTTCCTGAGCAGGACCTGGAACAACCCCTGGCCCAGCAGCTTTGCTGCCAGCCAAGGGGGCTCTGCCCCGCTGCTTGCACAGCAGCACATGGCACCCAGCCCATGTGCCCTCCAGCGGGTCCCCGCAACGTGCGCACGGCTGCGGCACCCAGCAGCCGCTGTCGTGCACACACACTATTGATCAGCAGAGATGCACATCCCTCCAGCGGGAGAACCGCTGCACAAACCCCTCCCTGAAGTCCTGCATCCCAGGCATCAGAGCACCCCCAAAACCCCAGGCTGGCTGCTCTGCTTCACATCCCCAAAGACACATGCTCTTCCCCCGGCAGCAACTACGAAAGAGGATTTGGAGTTGCCGTGAGAGGCAGCGAGGAAACCCACCCAACCCCATCCCTCCCCTCCCCGCCTCGCATCCTAAAAGGCGGCATCTGTGCATCCCCACACACACCCCCCAAGCCGCGACCCACAAGCCGCCTTCCCTCGCCACGTTTCGGGTCCGGATCCTGCGCTTGCATCGCCCCCCGTCCCCCCCGGCTCCCTCCGAGGTTCCTAGCAGCGTTTCAAAGCTGCCGGGTGCGTGGGGAACCCCGGAGGGAGCCGGAGAGGGTTTCAAGCCCAGCGACTTTGAGCCAATACCTTAAATACGGGCGCCCACCGCTGCCCGCCCCCCGGCTTCTTGCCGGCTCCGGCGCCTTCTGTGCCCGATGCGGATGGGAAACCACCTCCTCCCTCCCTGCTTCGCAAACTCCTCCTCCTCGTTTTTGCCGCCTTCAGCGCCACGCGGTTGCCGTGGGGGGAACCCCCACGGGAAGCTCCCTCCCGCACACACACACACCCGCCTTTTTTCCCCGGTGGAGAGAACGGGGAAGATGCGCCGCGACCCTCCGCGGGCAGCGGTACCCACCCCAGGGGTGAACCCACCTGCGCCGCGCTCTTCCCACGCCGCGCCGCGCCGCTGCCGGGTGCCGGCCCCTCCTCTGGGCTTGCCCGCCCCTGGCTCCCCCCACTTCCCGCGTCTCCCCGCATCCCCACGCCCCGCAGCCGGCGGGGAAGCCCCCGGCCCTCGCAGCCCGGGGTCTGTTAGCAAGGCACAGCCCCGGTGGAAGGGGAGCAAAGCCCCTCCTCACGCTGCGCCCATCTCCGGGTTTGCATTAATACCCATGTGTTAGTAACTGTTACAGCCCTAGAGGGAGTTATACATGATATTACGGCTCTAAATGGAGTATGAACTGGGCCCGTTTACTAGGTCCATCGCTTGTCCCCAGAGCTGCATCCTAATCTGGACGAAACTCTTCCCTGCTGGCAGTCACCACTTAATGGGTGTAAAAAAAAAAAAAATATATATATATATCGGTTTATGCAGAAAACTGAGGACAGCATTCTGCACTGTGCATTCATGTTGTTGCTACCCAGGAAGGCAGGTGATGCGCAGCCCCCTCTGAAATTTACCAATTCCCCTGTATCCAGAGGATATAAGTATCGTGTATCCAGTATCCAAAGGGCAGGCGCGGACTCTTAAGCTGTTTTTCAGGCTGCTTGCCTCCAGGCTCCTATCTCTCTGGGAAAGATATCTACTCCACTTTGATAAAAGCCTGTTGTTTTGCTTTAAAGTACCAAGGTGCAGCAGGACTCCAGGGGTACTTTGTCCCACAGCAAAGGGGAGTGCACCTGAATTCAACCTCATATCCGGGCGGTTAAACGGTTCTACAGACACCCTATTAATACAGCTCAGTGTTTCAAGGTGCTTCCGCCGGGAGCATAGGGCCCTCCTCGCTCCCCCGTTCACATGTGCCACGCGGCCGCAGGCAGCAGCACCAGGAAGTCCCTGAAGCAGCTTTGCCTGCGAAAGCGTTTGCTCCATTAATAAACAGCCTCGGAAAATTCTCGGCAGACAGCAATCAGCTTGGGTTAGAAATTAAAACTGGAAGTTAAAACACCCCCAAATGCTCTGGCAGATTCCCATATCTCTCAGCAAGATGCTCTCTAACACACATCTCCCTGCAGAATCCAAACACCAAGCCTGTATTTTAAAAACCTGCACAAGCAAAAAGCTGATATTTTTAAAACAGACCTACATAAGCAAAACGTCCCCAAAGCCAGAGAAAAAGCCAATGGGGACAGGGGTGAGACAGCTACCGGTGCTTTCTGAGATGCAATGGAGTGCCACCCTCAGGAAGCTGTCCTGCTCAGTAGCAGCCTCTGATGCTGGATCTCTTGCTAGATATTTGTTGCGGTTATGGGTTTCTGGGGTCAGACAGTAGAGTGTGCTGAGAACATAAAGTGAGCAGCAGACAATGTTGTCAGATAGTAAGACAGGAGGCTCTTGCCTTAGATGTAAGATTCATGTCAGATCAAATTAAATTTAAAAGCTCCCGTCTCCAATTAAGCTCCTGCTGCGTCTCCCAGGCAATGATGGATCCAATCCTTGGGCCTGCCTTACTTCAGCCCATTTTCCCTAAGCCTTTCCGATTTGGAAGGTCTTCTTCTGGGTGAGCTGCAACACAGACAAAACCTCTCCTCTCCTCTCCTCTCCAAAAAAAAGCAAAATAGAAGACCAAGGTCACCTGCTTTGAGATGTTTTATATCATCTCCTCTCTAGCTTGAGACATGCCACGTTGTCACCTACGGAGCCCTATGAGCCTCCATGGCAGTCCCCCAGGACATCAATGCCACAGCACCTCAGGCCCTGTGTTTCCCCTTGAGGTGTCCACACTTGCTGCTCCGCAGCATGAGCTGAAGTTTGAGCATCGCCACAATTTTATTTATCTATCTAAGCTCCAACTTTAGCATAGACTAAAAGATGTGGGAAACGATCCCCCAGGGACTCCCAAGCACAGGGTCCAGACCAGCAGTGCCCAGCTGAACTGCCACCATGCTTCCAGACGCCAGGACAAGGCTTTCAGCATCATTAAAAGACTCAGACCCTGCTGGGGGGAGAAATGCCACAAAATTTACCTTTGAGTGGATATTCCAGGAAGTCTCCATTTCAGGACAGGGTGGGTATAGCCTCTGCCTCACCCCAGGCTTTCAGCAGTGGGGTGTGTAGCACTTACCATCGCCAAAGTACAGTTTTAAATGTTCTCTAATTCACAGCTCTGCTCCTGTCTGCACAGCCGCTCCTGAGCACTGGAATCAGCATCTCTCAGTAGAGCTCTCTCTCGGTGGAGACATAGGGTTTGAAATCCATTAGCACTGAAGAACATCGCAGCCACCAGTGACCGCAGGCAGACGGGAGGCCAGCAGATATACCCAAGGGAAGGAGAGGAGAAAGGCATCGTCCAGCTCCCAAGCACAGTGTGGGCCTTTGGCTGCTTCTCTGTGTGCAGAACTGCATGTCCACCCATGACTGACTTGCAGGATGGGCTCTAATGACGCCTTCTTTCAGGCAAGCAGGAGACCCAGAGCGAGCAAGACACCATGGAGTTAGGAAGGCTAAGGCTGGGAGAGAGTGCCCATTAAGGCTGGTGCAGGACAGAAGAAATTTCACCTGCAGGTCTCATCTTAGGAGAAGCACTTCCGCCACTGGAGGAGCAGGTCTGCCCTCAAGAGCCATACATGGTCCTTGGGCTGCGAGATGCAGCACTGGCATGTGGTCTCAGTGGGATGACACCTCCTCCGTGAGGGAAAGTGACAAATCTCATGGCTGGTGACACCTCACTTATTGCCCCACAAACACAAGCCCTCACTGAAGGGCCAAGCTGCCTTGCTTCATCTTGACGGGACACGTTGCCTTTGAGGAGCCCTCTGCTCCCAAGTGATTCTCATGTTCTCGTCTTTGTGAGTACAATAACAAGCCTCCCAGAAGAAGCAAACAGCTACGGAAATGCTTTCTGCTCCAAACTGGAAACAGCTGGTGCTTTGCCCAGCACTGGTACCAGGCCCATCACTGTTCGACACCAGTACGAGACACAGAGCTAGATGTTTCTCCCCTGTGTAATTTGGGCAAGGAGAAAAAGCAGGCTCGAGCGGGGCCTGGAGGCTCGTTGCTCTTCCACCCTCTCCATCCCCGAAGCAGCAGCGTGGTGCCAAAATACACTGCTGCTGTTGGCAGATTGCTGCGCTCCCCAGAGCAAAGGGAGAAGGCAGAGCTCTGCTTTCCCGGGGGAAGGCAGCCAGCAAAGCCTCTCCCTTGCATAAGGACACGCTTCCCAGGACAAGCTGCCCAGCCCTTCCAGTTTTCTTTCTGAAACCTCAAATGGGCACTGCGGGCAATGTGACGCCATCACCTGAGGTCCAAGTTGTACGCTCTGCTCAAAACTAGTGTGTAACAACAGGCAGAACAAACAGGGAAAGCACCCTCCCTTCAGAGACGCTCTCTGCCAAACCTTTCACAAAAGCTGCTTTTTTTTTCCCCTCTTGTAGCAATTCCCTGCTTCAACTAAAGCGACAAAATCCAAAAGTGGAAAGCAAACAAACAGCTGGTTTGGAAAGCAAGAGCAGAAAGGGAGATTTATTCCAGGCTGTGGGTAATGCATCATACGAGCTGAAGGAATATTTTCCGTGCCTCTTGGGCAATATTTGAGTTTTAGGGCCTGAGGAGCTAGGCAGCATTCACAGGCACTTAGTGTCTCCAGGATCTTAGCACCCTCATGGAACGCTTTCCTCCAGAGATTTGCAAGCACTTTGCAACTATACATTACTTAACCCACCAGCCCTCCTCTACAGTGAGATTTCCCTTTCCCTCTACTGTGCGTGTCCTAGGGGCAGGGGAAACTGAGGCACGGCGAGGCTGTCAGCGTGCAGCAGGGCTGAGGTCGGGGAGCTGCACACCATCCGGCTCCCCTTTCCATCACAAAACCACCCCTCCCTTTCCACGCGTGATCCACAGTGACAGCGTTTCCCTCCATCGGGCGCTGCCCATCCCGTCCAGGAGGAAGGCATGGGCTGCTCAGCTCAGAGAGCCTCTGCCCCGGCCCTCAGTGCCACGGAGCAGAGAAACAGAGTCAGTGTGCTTAAAAGTCCAAGCAGGCAGGCAGGAGTCGGGGCTGGGGGGCAAGCAGATTAGCAGCCATATGCAATTCTCTGCACGTGTGACAAGGCAGCGGAGCACAGCCGGGTTGGGAAAGAGGGAGAAGGGGCATTTTAATCAGTCACATGGAGGGAAACACAGAAGATGCTGGACCTCTGTCAAGTACCAGCAGGTTATTAACCTACTAGCCAATGGAGAGGGGAAAAAAATTGCTACAGGCTCCTGGGAATCCAGTTATAACGAGACTGCAATGATCCTGGATGCTTTGATAATCAACAAAGCATCTCAGCCTCTTGCTGAGATCAGCAAATGGCTCAGGGACCGTTTTAGATTTGCCGTTCCCTTGCTGGCCTTGGCTGGCCAGGGTCCTGGCTGCAGAGCTGCTGGCAGACCCTTTTTAGGGTGGGAGTTCTCTGGTCATTGCTGGCAGGGCTCCCAACGGTGATCCCCCCTGGGACCTCGGTGCCCTGTGTTTCGGGGTAGGAGGTGGTGGGGTGGAGGCAATGCTCACCTGATGGCCTGAGCCTGGCTGGGACGAGGTGGGGGGCGAGTTTGTGATCCCCTCCTGAGCTCTGCCCGTTGGCACGGAGATCTAGCCAGGCACGTCACCACTCGCAGGGAGCCATGCAGACCTCCAGCACCCCGCCGTCCCTCTGCTTCCTTGTGCAAGCCGACCTGCCGGGATAAAGCCAGGTAACTGCCTGTGACTTCTTCGCTAGAGGTCTGAGGGCAGCAGGACCTCACTGCCAGCAGTGGAGCAGCCCTGGGCAAAAGCCTGCAAGGAGAGGCAGGGAAGAGGGAGGCACTTGCTGCTGACTGGTCTCCCCACGCTCAGCATCCCCCCTTGCTGGTAGCACTGAGATGCAACGGGGTGACACTGCTGCTCGAAAGCTCATGTGCCCCTGTGAACAAACAGCCTGGAGACACGGCAGGGAAGGTCCTTGGCCCCAAGTGCCTCCAGCCTGGTGGCAGGGCCATGGGTGTTTTCCAGCTGGGCAAGCAGAAACAAACCCCATTGTCCGCCAGGAGGGCGCAGCTCAGCAAGGGGTGCCCGTGGGGCTCCCAGGGAGTGGTGCAGGTGGTGGGGTCCAGCCCAAGCTCCAGCCCCTCTCAGACAGCTAAAGTGGAGGGCCTGATGCTCCTGTGGGACTGAAGCATCTTTGGGATCTGGGTCACCTCCTAGCTGATAGGGAGGTGCCCAAGCCACTGCTGAGGGTCTTTTGTCCCCTCCACCTCCTGGGCAATCCTTCCCACAGCAGTCCCTCTCTCTACCATCCCCATCCCTCTGCCTCCCTCCCTGCATCCAGCACATCTTCCCTCCCTCTCTGCACCGGCTGCACCGCTGCTGCCCTCTCCTCAGCTCTGGCTGCCCATTTGCTCTCTCTTACAAGTATTTACTGCCTAATGACACCAATTAGTTGCAGAATTGCTCGGTAGCTAGTTATTGAGTGACAGCCATGCAGCCACTGGCCAAGGATGAAATATTAGCCCAGAAGCAGGCAGTTTTCACCTGCCAGGGGCTGAGCCAAGACCTTGCTAAACTCGAGACTAACAGTGTGGGTTCCCATCTGTACTGGAAGAGCCAGAGTTAACCCCTGGCATGGCAGTGGGAAGGGAACACCCTGCAGCATTCAGAAGTGGCAGCCCCGGGGCATGGGCCACTCGGAGCACCCTGTCACCCTGTCATGGTCTCACGCCGGGTGTCCTTGGCAGAGGATGGAGCTGGCGTGGGCAGAGGGAACCACACTATGGTCAAGGTCATCCGGCCCATTGAAGCAGTGCTGAGGGCACATCCCACTCCTTGGCTGGCAGCACCAGCCTCCCTCGACGACGGAGCAGGGCCATTGAGAAAGGAGCCGGCTGGCACCCAGCCACCCCTGTAAAATGCCACAGGGGAGCTGCAGGCAGTTGGGAACCTGGCAGGAGGAAGGAGGGTGGTAGCCGCTGTGTGGTCCTGCTCCCTGTCCTCCCTACCCCCGCAAATTCTATCCACACTCCGGTGGAGCCAGGTGCCCAGAAGCTCCCTGGACATCCAAGCACCATCTAAAAGGCAGAAGAAACCTTTCTGGAGGATGGCTGAATCCCAGCCACAAAGGACAGCCTGAAGCCATGGCTCCCCCATGAGCCTTCCCCAGTTGCCTTGGGGGCAGCGGGCAGAGCCGTGCTCCAGATCTTGGGGAGTGCAGCTGCCCAGACGGGCTTTGCAGCCACCAGCACCATGGGGACCATGGCACATGGCCAAATGCAGAGATGAGGGCTCCAAACTCTGTCCCAGGAGCTCTCACAGCCATGCTGGCCCCGGTCTGTGCCTGGCCCAACAGTTGCTGGCCGGCGTGGAGGAATTCAGCTCTGTGCAAACGTCTGGCACGGCTGACTAAATCCTGTTTGGAGACTAAGCCCACCCTGTCATGCTTTCCCCCTTGGGCGAATTGGCTGTGAAGCTGTGGCTGAATGCTCTCAAACATTTCCCAGGGAGGTCTCCAGGAGAGCCCTTTCCCACAGCTTCCAACAGTACCAGCCGTTCATCATTTCCCCTCCTTGCCAGTCATGCTTCTGTGGGCTCCCAAGCTGAAATATGGGCCCCAGGCCATGCAGCGTAGCGCAACCATGAGACATCAAAAGAAGGGCAGGCCGAACCCATGACCAGCAGCCTGGCCACCAGGTATCACCCTCCCTTCCTCAGCCCCTTTACAAAGCTGAACATCCACCCCTGGGCAGAGGATGTGCTAACACGCCTGGGGAGAAGGTAACACGCAGGCGGGGGAGGTCCTGCACCCCTCACGAGTGGGGCTGGGGCACACCGCTGGGAGCCTAAAGTGCCCCCCCTCGCGCTCCTGCTGCTGGGGGGGCCCCGGCAGAGTTTGGCTCTCCCGGAGGGGAGCACCGGCCTCTGGCCCCTGACCGCCCTCGCTGCAAAACTGTCTGACCCTGAGTGGGGCTTTGCCGTGGGCTCTGCCATGGACTGTGCTGGGGACCCCCCGGCGCAGCGGCAGAGCACCCACAAACTCATCGCCAGCAGGCGGGTGGGCGGGTGCTGCCCCCTGCTGGCGCAGCCCGGCGCAGCAGACACCCCCCCCCACCCCCTTGCGGCGGGCACGGGTGGCAGCGGCCCCCGGGTGGGCGGCCGGCTGCTGTGGGCCCCCTCCCGTGACCGGGAAGCACGGGGAGCCCACGGGGAAGGGCTTAGCCGGCCTACAGGCTTAAGTGGCTCCGCGGAATGCGGGGGCTGGGGGGTAAGAAAGCAGAAGGGGGGAACACAGCAGCGGTGTGCTCCAAAAGCAGGGAGCTGAGGGCTGGTGGGAGAGGGTCTGGCCTTTCTGAGCTGGGAAGCATCCTGAGCCACCATCCCCGGGCAGGGGGCTAGGGAGAGGCAAGCACGGGCCTGAACGCTGGGCCCCTGGTGGCCCCCGGCTCTGCCATGAGGATGAGGAGTCAGTCTGCTGGAGCAGGGAAATGGGGCCATCACCGGCACCGGGAGCTGTGTGCCCAAAGTGGGACCAAGCATCCCAAGGGCAGCAGCTCGAGCTCTTGGACTGAAGGTGGTGAAAAGGAGCAGGGCAGCATTTCCCTGTAGGTAACATACCATGCAGAAGGGCAGGGATGGTGTGAGGGAGCAGATTTCAGGGTCCTGCTGTCACCCAGGATGGGTCACATGAGGACAGAACACTGACAGTCACCCTGAACGTGATACCTGTCCTCTGGGGCTGTGCTTGCAGCTCAACTGTAGACCACAGAGTAAGGGGTCCTGGTGGGTCCCCTGTGAGCTCTGAGTCTTGCAGGGGTGGGATGGGATGGGGTGAGACAGGGACACGCACGAGGTACATCTCAGTGTGGCTCACTTCTCAGGAGGCAGCTTGCCTGCTTCTCCCTGCCACCCTGAGCTACAAGGCAGCCAGGAGCATCCTCGTGCCTCTGCCAAGTGCCACAGGGACAAGGGGAGGTGCTCCTGGTGCTTCCTTCCCAGGGGTTCATGGCCTGAGGTTGACCCAACATATCCATCCTCAGCTGATCAGGACTCAGAGACAGTCTCCGGGGAAACGAAGCCTGCTCTGCTAACACTGCAACCCAGACCCAGTAAATCTCCTTTCTGGCCAGCCAGAAGGGGAAAGTCAGCCCTGACAACAGTGGTTCTCATGAAGACCCCCCCTTTCTGAGGAGAACCTGCAGGCATCACTTACTCCCTGCCGCCTCCACTGTCCCCGCAAAACCTGCCATCTCTGGTGGGTCCAAGCAGGTGGAAAAGCCTCACCTGGCTTTTGCTAGTGCTGTGTCCTGGGATGGCAGAGCTGGGAAGATTCGCAGCAGGGCTGAGCTGCTGCACAGTGCCCGGCAGTGTTGCTGCTGGCCCTGCTTTGTAGCCACAGTCATGGAGGTGCTGGGATCCCTGCAAAAAGCCAGGCTTCTCAGAAGAAAAAGAGCTCCACAAAAGCCTGGCTTCCCAGTAAGCCCCAGAGTGCCCACTGTGCTGCTGCTGCCCGCATCCCCTGTCCCGCTGCTCCCAGTGCCACCCAGCTCGCCTTCAGGGACACTCCGGCCGCTCTTGGCAGGGAGCAGGAGCTCCTTATATGTCTATGCAGGAGACAGCCAGCACAGCTCAAGCAGGCCAGCAACAGCACGTGGCCGTGCTCCTCCACCACATCCTCCATCATCTTTCCTGTATGGGTCTGGAGACCAGGACAGATAAGTTTCACCATCTTTACCACCCAGCCATGCCAGCTTCCCTCGCTCCTTACCTTTCCCCATCCATCACAGCCCCTACAGAGCCGGCTCCCTCCCTGAGGCACCACCAGGGCACGGGAGGGATAGGAGCAGCAAGCAGCAGCAGGGCCCCCTCTTTTCTCACCTTTTGGGGGAGACCTTTACTGGAGAGGTAGAGCAGTGCCCTGACCTTGGGAGGCACCGTAGATGTGGGGGCAAAGGCCACCTGGTGAACCCTGCACTGCCTGTACATTTGTCTCTCTGTCCCCTGCACTCCAGGTCAAGCTCCTGCAAACAAGCCTTGGGCTAAGCCTCGGGCCCTGGGGGCAGCCGGGACCTCTGCACTGGGCCAAATCACGCCGAGGGCAGCTGGGGGAATGGTGCCTGGGGAGGAAGGAGCTGGATGGGGCATGGTACAAGCACAGAGGGCGGGCCCCCGGCTCCCAGTGGTCAGCCTACAAATAGAAAGGGTCATGGGAGAGTGTTCAGCTATGGGAACAAAGGGCATGTGAGAGGCGGACGGGGCTGCAGAAGAAGCCCCGGCAGGGAGGCGAGGGGTGCCACAGCCCCAGGACCTCCAGGAATAGGGAGGGCTCTTCGGCGGAGTCCCCTGCAGTGCAGGCACCTGCAGGGCCATACAGGAACGTATGGGTCTGGTGGGGCAGGGAGGCAGCCAGCGCTCAGGGAAGGCTGGGATTGACACAAGAAGGAGACAGGGGGTGGCCATGACAGTCCTGAGGTGACATCCCCATGGGCGGGGTAACCAAAAACTGTACTCAGTTGGCTGGTGCTGGGATGTGTGTGGCGAGGGTGTTTGCTGCCTCATGGCACTGTCCTGGTGCCTGCCGTATCTCCTGGGACAGGTTCCCTGCCCAGCCCCATGGGGAGTCCTGGACAGGGAGGGGAAGGCAGCAGCACCCCGTACAGGCAGGAGCGTGGTGGTGAGCATGCTGGGGTCAAAGCACTCGTCAGACAGCCTGTTGCCCCCCAGCACCCCAACCTCAGCTGCCCTGCACTGCCATGGGATGGGTACCAGGGCTTCCCTGGAGTGCAGCCACCACCGCTCCTGGGGTCCCTGCTCTGCTCCGGCACCCACCCACTCTTATGGCCACTGGCACCAGCCCTTAACCCCATGCCCTGTTTACAGCCTACAGCGGCAGTCCCCAGCCCTCCAACCGACACATCCCAGCCAGCGGGACACGGTGCAGGGAGCTCCTGCCTGGCCCGGGGTGGCCCATGGCACAGCCATACTCGCTTACATGTTTTTTTCCGGAGCTGGCAGGCTCCTTCCACAGTGCTGCTGGCTGGCAAGGCAGGATCCCGTACCGTTTGGGCAGAGGGCTGCCAGCAATGCCTGCCCAGGGCTCGCCAGGTCCTAGAGTGCTGCCTGCCACGTCAAGGACACAGCACAGATGGTGCAGGACAGCCCTCAGCCCCAGCCCAGGGCCAGCCCCACTGCTGCCAGTGCTCCCACCCCTGCCTAATGCTGCCTCACACCCCACTCTGCCCCGGGTCCCCCAGCTGCAGCACTCGCATCTGCGAGAGGGATGCTGCTGGGGTAGACCCACTGCTGCAGCCCCAGCACAGGGATGCTCCCTGTTCTGGCTTTTCTCACATCTGGTGTCCCTGCATCCTCCTGGGGAACCCTGTCCTGGAGGGACCTTGCCCCATGAGGGGGGACATTGCCATGCTTTGAGTTCGCCCAGGCAAGGAGGGCAGGACGCCAGCAGCCAGCCCCACCACTGCCGCTCCCCCATGCAGGGGGGGCCAGGCTTTGAATCCTCCTTGCAGCCATGGGTCCTGGTTGGGTTCCCAGACCTCTATCATACCACCCCGGGGTGGGGGAGTGAGCCGGTGAGTGATGGTTCCGGGACCTCAGCACAGGCCCCCGGCTGCAGGGTGACCTTGGTGAAGCCAAAATGGGGGGCAAGTCCTTGGCTCGGTGGGGGGGCTCAGAGCAAGAAGACCCCCTTCCCAGTACCCGGGGGGAACAAGGCACAGCAGGGACAGCACTTGCTCCTCTCACACACCCCCCGCCCTGCTCCCCCTCCCTGCCTGCACCCTGCCCTTACCTCGAGGGTTCAGCTCTCCTGGTGCCAGCTGGTGCTGCCGGTGCCTGGTGCCAAGCAGGGCCGGGGTTTCCTGCGGCAGCGGGACTGGGGTGCGGAGGCTCTGCCGCCCCACGGTCTCTGCAGCCGGAGCGGGTTTCGGAGCCCTGGCGCTGGCTGGGGCCGGCTGAGCACGGCTCCCGCTGGCTCAGCAGGTGGAGGCTGCATGCACGGGCGGATTAGCAGGGGGGGAAGTGGCTTCTGCCATAGGAACTGCAAGCGGGATTTGTCAGCGGGGCCGAGTGCCAGTGCGGGGAAGGAGAGAGGGGAGGCTGCGGGCGAGCAGCCACCCCGGAGGGGCAGCGCAGCCTGTGCGAGGGGGACAGCCCTGGGCACCCAGAGCGGTGCTGCAGATGCCAGCATCGCTCCTGGGATGGGAACACCTCTTTGGTGGCATGTGCCACCCCGCGCTGCTGTGCTGGACACGGGCCATGGTGGGACGCTTGCTAAACCCCCACCCCATCGCAGGTCTGCATCGGCCCCCCAGGGCTGGCGAGGGGGCCCTCAACAGCACCCGCTGTCCCCTCCGCCGGGCCCCTCAGCTGCTCAGGAATGAACTGGCGCCTGCCCACCGGCTGCTCTCCTGGTATGCACGGCCGGAGCCGTGAATGCCGTGCCTCAGCCTCCTCCCCAGCCAGCTGGGGCTGGCCCCCCACCAGGGCATCCCCCCCACCTCCCAGCCCCAGCCACCCTCTTGCCTCTTCCCATTAAGGCAGCACAGGCGGCTGAGCTTTGGTGCTGGAGGAAAACAGGTGCCGGAGCCAAGCAGAGGGTGGGGAGGCTCAGGGGGAGCACAAAAAACACATCCCCCCCCTCCCGCCCACATGGCAGCACCCCTCACCGGCATTTCCTCCCACCCCCTCCTTGGGAACACAGAGAAAGCCCCTCTGCAGGTGACATTGGCGTGCCCACCTCCACTCACTGCCTGCCCCCAGCCCTGGGGACACCACGGGGTGGGGGAGAAGGGGTGGCAGGAGCAGCCCTGCGCCCACATTTCTTCTCTCCCAGCCCTTGCTGCAGAGCTGGGCTGCAGCCAGCACTTCTATTTTAAGCCCCACAGTGCAGATGAGGAGGCGAGGGGTGTGCACGGCCCAGCCTTGCAGCCTGCTGGGGAGAGGCCCTGCTACCCACGGCCCCAGAAACTTCGCCTTCGTCCCCCAGGGCTGGTACATGCTGGGGGACAGTCTGGGCCAACTGCTCTTTCCCCTTCCCAGTATAGGCAGGAACCAGGGCAGCTGAAGCCAGTGTAAACCGGTGAAGTTATTGCAAACTATCTGGGATGCAGGAAGCCCTGGGGGTACAGCCACACTCCCCTGGCCCCCTCCACAGCACGTAGCATCCGCCTGCCGTGACCTGGGCTGCTGGCCATCCTGCGAGGGAGGAAGGGCAGGGCTGCAGGGCAGGAGGATTTTTGCTCTGCAGGCAGCAGCTTCTCTGCTGAGCTGCCGCAGCAGGGAAAAGGGGCCCAAGTGGCGCCCCGTGGGATTAGCAGGGCTGGGTGCAGGCACAGAGGACCCATGGGACAAAGCATCCTTGTGAAAGGCACCAGATGGCTCAGGCTTCTCCCGGAGCAGGAAGGCCCCTTAGCAGAGCCCCTCTCCTCCTGCGCCCGCAGGTGCTGCTGGAGGAAGAAGCTCCCAGACTAAGCGTCTGTTTGTTTTTTAATAAAAACAACCACCCTCCCCACCCCCTGCTCGTGCTGCGTGTCAGCGAGTCGCCTGGGGAGCCGGCGGCACCCAGGGCGAGCACCCGGCGGGGGGGCAGGAGGGGTGCTCAGCGCCGGGCTGAGGCTGGGGGCAGTAGTGGCTGGGGCACGGTGCAGCCCCCGGGGCCGGCTGGAGCAGAGCCGCCTGCTGCAGCCTCTCTCCCCCGGGGAGGCGGCGAGTGGTGAGCTGGTGCTGGGAGCGGAGACCGGGCCAGGATGGCACCTGAGTGGAGGATAAAAGGCAGGCTGGGGCTCTTCTACCCTCTCAACTGGGTCTCACTCCTTCTTCCCAAAGAACTTCTTGAAGACAGATTTGTTCTTGGGGCGAAGGGGGCTGGGGGTCTTCTCCCGCAGCGTGTCCCGTGGGGTCCCTGGCCGGGCCACGAAGGAGTGGCAGCGTGCCCGTGGCATGGCTGCCGCTTGCTCCCCGATGTACAGCGTGACTGAGTAGCTGCTCCCAGCCTCTACCGGCTCCTTGGGCACGGCCACGGGGGTGATCTTCTGGTAGGTAGCTGCAAAAGCGAGCAATCAGGGGGGAGGGAAGGGTACTATTGGGTGCTGCCAGCCCCCCCGAGCCCTCCCTGAATGGGGGGCTGCAGCCCAGGGCGTAGGGATGTGGGACGGAGTGGGTGCTGGAGCAGCATGGCACCTGCCCTCGGGTGTCTGTGGGGACAGGGACAGTGGTGCCACCTCCTGGCAGTGACAGCGAAACCAGGGCCGTACCTGAGGTGAAGGAATAGGACCTCCTCTTGTTGGCCACCAACCCGTAGTCATCTTCTTGGCAGCTGTTGTCCCACAGCCCGGGGGAGCCCCTGGGAGACCACTGCTGCTCCCTGTGCCCGGACCCACGAATATCCTCTGAAGCAGAATGGAGACATGTCATAAGGCAAGGCCACCACAGGACACCTGTGTTAGCCCCAAAGAGGACAGGGAAACTTGGGCGGTTATCCCAGTATCCCAGAAAGTGAAGGGAGGTAATTGGTCCTTCCCCCACCCCCATTTCTGAACAAGGGGCCCTGTGACTCCTGGCCCAGACCCCATTGAGTTCAAGACTGACCAACAGCCAGATTCTCCCAGTCAGCTCCCTTGCACCTCTCTGGCCTGGGGAGAGGAGACGGGGGACAGCACGAGCCCAGCCAGGCAGGAAAGTCACCTGCTGCTGCCACAGCCCCATCATCTGGGCCATCCTGACTGCCCAGAGGACGCTGCAGCCGGGTGTTTGAGCGGCGTAGCACCATGATCTCCTGGCTCTTGGCAGTCATGACCTGATGATGTCCCTGGAGGTGGGAGCTTCCAGGGCTGGGGACCTTGCTGAAACTGCAAAGTAGCAGAGGTTTAGCAAACCAGACTGGGCCACCGATGCCCTGCTGGAGCAGCACACGCTGGCAAGAGAGTTGTAGCAAGACCTGGCTGGCCGGCTCCTGGCTACTCACCCCCCAGCACCTCCAGTGCCCTCGACATGCTGTGTCGCCGCCTGGAAGTAATCCACTTCAGGGAAACCTGGGGGCACAGCAAACATCCCACTGGATGCCGGTGGCACACAGGACCATCCCGCAGAGCCAGCACCAGCTCCAGGTGCCCGTGTTGCATAGCTGGCCCCTCCAACCTGCTGTAGCCCCTGCTCTTGGTCCTGCCAGCCAGCCTAGGATTTCACGGCAGGGCCTGAGCCCCCTTGGGTATGGGTTCAGCAGTGGGAAGACCTCAGTATCAGAGATGTCTTTGCCTGAAGGGCAGGCAAGAGGTTTCCAGGCCTCGCAGAGGAGATGGGAAGAAGACCAAGGCACAATTATAATTTTCCTGACACTGGGTTTTTGCTGCTGAAGCTGCACTGACGTCAGTCGTGCTATTCCTGATTTATAACTGTGTATGTGGTGTGAAAACAAAGCCTCCAAATCCTGCCTGGCAGAGAACTGCCATTCCCGAGGCAGGTTAGGAGGATGGATAAATCAGAGACAACACCCTGCTGCTGCTCTTCTGACACCCCCTGTTCATCAGAGGGCTCCGCAGGGGCTGCACACCCATGGTAACCACATATAGCCAGGCCCCTGCTGTGCCAGCAAGGTACTCACCTGAGTTTTGCTGCAGCTTGGAGACCCATTCGTTCATGAGGGGCTGGGAGGGGGCCCTCAGGAGGTACTCGGAGCCATCCCGCAGCCTGCGGGGGGCAGAACAAGTCAGCCATGAGACAGTCATGGGATGCCCATACCACAGCCCCCACCAGCCTGGGAAAGAAGGGAAGCGGGGAGAAAGAAAGAAGGAAATCCTTATCTAAGCCCTGGATAGAGGTGGCTCTGGCTGGGGGTGTTGGTGTGTGTCTGTCCCAGCAGGGACACATTAGGGAGGGCAGTGGCTATGAGATCCCAGCTGCCCAGCATTGGGGTGACTCACTGAAGCCTGAAGCAGTTGGTCTTCTTGGTGTACTCGGCATCTGGGGTGCAGACCGCCCCGGAGAGGTTCAGGGGAAGGGCCACCACAGAGCTCTGCAGCACAGAAAACAGCAAGAGCAACAGTGGGGTTGGCAGGATCTGCCTTGCCCGGCCTCAGTGAAGACAACCCCACTTTCAGCCCCCCCTCCCCTCGGCACTGCCAGCCCCCTCCCATGCCCCCTGGCTCTCCCCCAGCACACCTTGAGGCTGTCCTTGCGGTCCTGGTAGAAGCACAATGTCTGCCTCATCAGCACGGCGTGGAAGAGGCCCCAGGCCCGGCAGCTGGCCTGTGGGACACAAGCAAGGGATAGCTGTGATGCCAACAGGTTTGGGAGAAGACGGGCAGTCCCCTGCCACTCAAAATGCTCCCAGCCCTGGTGGGCTCTGCCCTCCCAGCACAGCCAGCAGCACCCCCATAATAGCACCAGGAGTATCCCTGGCTTCGCTCCCACCCCAAAACTCGGATCCTCCCCCTGCCCCATCCCAGCACCCCAGTCCCAAAGGAGCTCCAAAGCCATGCCCATACCTTCCTCCCTCCTGTCTGCAACACGTGCTTCCTTTCCAGTGTCCCCTCCATCATCTGAAACTCTGTTTTACTGGGAGGGACCTGTAAGGGACAGGGGGTGAGAGAAGCAGCTCTGGGGCCAGCAGTGCCAGCTCAGCCCATAGGTGCACAAGGTCCATCTGACTCATCCCCAGTGGGCGATGCCAAGGTGGGAATGGGACAACAGGAGCAATTTTCTGGCCTGGGGTGTTTGTAGGCTTTTGGGTTAAGTGCTGCCTTACTAAGGCTGAGGGCTGGTGGAGACATGCTGTGCTGCAGGGAGCCCCAAATTCAGCACCTAGTCCTTCTCCACCCCCCCAGCTGGAGCAAAGGGACCACCTGAGTCAGGGAGTCCCCAAACACAGGTCATGTTTGCTGGAGTGAGTAACTCAGCTGTCGCCTGGGGTGTCCCCCGACCCCCTGCCTGACCCTGAGGGAAAGCCCCCAGCCTGCAGCTCTTACCTTGCCACCCTCTCTTTCCTCTTCCCCATGCCTCTGCCGATCCCAGGCACCCGGGCTGTCCAAGGGGGCTGTGGACACCAGCTCCTCTGTGCGGGGGGAGACGCCATGCCTGCTGGGGCTGCCACTGCCACTGTGCCCCACACCAGGGCTCTTCTCTCCTGCCGGGCTGTGGAGGAGCCGGGCAGTGGTGGGAAGGGTGAACTTGGCTACCAACATGTTGTTTGCTGCTGAGAGGATGAGGGGCCTGCCGGCGGTGGCGTCCGGGCTGGCCAGGCTGCCTGCCCTGCTCTCTGGCCGGCGGTGGGCATGGCTGCCTGCCGGTGGGCTATGTGCCTGCTGCTTGCTTGCCCCATCCCAAATGGCCTGCAGCTCCTCCTCCTCTTCCTCAAACTGCCCGTGGGCAGGGTGGCAAACCTCCCCAGTGCCCGGCACAGGGCTGGGGGGCTGCGGCGACCCCAGTGCCCACTCGAAGACGGAGAGCTGGGTGGGGGCGGCAGGGGAAGTTGGGGACTCCCCCCCAGGCTGGCCACTGCCAGCTGGCTGCTGTGTGCGAGCAGTGCCTGGGGCGGCTCCTGCCCTGCCTGGGGTGCTGGTGGGGGATGGCCGAGTGGCTTCATGATGCCTGGCCCTGCCGGCAGTGCTGGGACTGCCTTCCTGGGTGGCCAGCTTGTCCCCCTCCCTGCCAACCCGCTCATGCAGCATGCCAACACGGCATGGCTGGCTTGGCCTGAAGTCCAGGAGGTCTTCACCAGCACTACCAGGACACTGTGGGCTCCAGTGCTCCTCCCCGGCATGGTGTGCCCTTTGGCGGCTGTAGCTGGGGTTGAAGCTCACCTCCTCAAACCACGTTCCTCGCTCGCTCTTGGGGGACATCCCCAGTCCCTCGCTGGGTGCCTGGGGACTGTGCTCACCTACATCTGCCTCCTCCTGCCATCCAGTCCCATGCGTGTCTGTGGGCTCCCATGGCCTCACCCTCCTGCCCCCCTGCCTTTGCTCCTGCCCCTCCACCTCCTCCTGCAGTGCCGTGGTCCCTCGGTGGCAACCCAGGACGGCCATGTCCCGGGGCAGCTCCAGGCTAAACACGGAGCCCAGGGACAGGTGGGGGCACGTCGTTTTCGGGTCAGGTCGGCGGGTGTCCCTGGTGGCCGCCCCACACTCAGCATCGATGTCCCGCACCAGTGGGTTCCTGACGTAGAGCAGCAGCTCCCCGAGATGGGGTCCAGCAGAGGCGGTGGCCGTCCCTGGCCCCCCCTTCCTCCGGCCACACTTCTGAGGCCATGTGTTGCTGGGGCCGTGGTGCTCCTCGGGCGCAGGCTGCAGGGAGCTGGCACCCATGATGCCCTGCAGGGTCAGCAGCCGGGCTTGCTCGGCTCGTGCCCGCTCCCGCCGCTGCAGGCTGTTGAAGAGGGAGCCAGCGCCGGTCTTGGGCAGGGTGTGGGAGGCCGATGGTGTCTCGATGCCGGATGCCGGAGGGCGGCGGACAGCCACGGGTGGCTGCTTCATGTCGGAGGTTTTCCTGGCCTCCACCTGCTCCTGGGGACACACAGCAGGAGCGGGGTGACTCCCATAGCTACAGCCTCCATCACCCCGCACCGTCCACCCTCTCTCCATGCTGCAGTGGGGCAAACAGGGAGCCGGGGCAGGGGGGGGACAGGCAGCTGAAAATGTGGCATGTGCAGAGCTGGGAGCAGCATGGCTTCACCCCAGCTCCCCGAGGCGCTGCTCCCACCTCAGTGCAGGCAGGGGAAACCTTGCCTGTCATGGAGTCCTCCAGATGCGGTGCAGCGGGGGCTGCCTGTGCCATGCAGCTCTCCATCAAGCACCACTGTCCTCCAAGCCATCACTTTTGGGTGGCTATGGAGGCAGCAGTCACTGCTGCCTGTCCCTGCCACCCCTGCATGCCCCCAGGAAGCAGAGCACTCTCAAGGGCAGGGACTGAGCACAGCTCCTTCCCCTTCCCCACAGACACCCTCTCCAGCCCTTCTGGGTTTCTGGGGCCACAAGGATGAAAGCAAAGGGCTTTGCCTGCAGGAGCCAGAGGAGCATCTCTCTGTAGAGGCTGGAGGGAGGCCGTTACCCCCAAAACAGCCTGGCAGCCCCTCACCCTGCCTTGATGCACTCCAGCCTCTCTGGCCCACTGCCCTCTCTCTCGGGCTGCCCCACAGGGTACCTGGCCATGGCTGCCCTTGGGGTTCCTTGCACATAGCACTTTATGCCAGGCCTGGAGAATGACTGGATGGAAGCCCCAGCAAAACACTGAGCCCCCATAACTGGGGTTACAAGCCATGCACCCCTGGGCATGCCCCCCAACACATGCACCCTCACATGGCCCCCATCCAGCTCTTCCCGCTTCAGTCGGCTGCAGGAGGGACTGCTGCTGCCCCCCAGCAGTGGTTCGCCTCCTGTGGCCACCAAAACCACTTACCTGGAGGGCCAAACTGCAGCTAGCCCCATCTGAGCCCCCTCCTTACATGCCTCAGCACCCACACTCTGGAGCCCATGGCACTGGGAGGGTCTCCCCTCTCCCAGGGGACCACCACAAGCAGGGCACGGTGGCATGGCCAGGTGGATCAGTAGCAGGCGGGTTCACGCCATGCAGCCACTCTGCCCGGCATGCAGCCTTCCCCCCGGAACGTTACCTCTTCCACCAGCTGGCGAGGTGGCTTTCTCTTTCGCTTTAAACTACCCCAAGTGTTTCCTAAAAGCCCCTGGCAACGCTTCCAAAAGGTTTTACAGCCTGAGGGTTTAGTGGCAGGGAGCTGAGCAGGGGAGAGAGAGAGACAGAGAGAGTTGAAGGCAGAGTGGGCAAAGAGCCACAGCAGGAGAGCGCAGGCGAAAAGAGGGTGGCAAAAGCTGGTCCTCAGCCCTCGGGCATTGCTCAGCATCAGCACAGCCAAAGGTCCCTCTCCTGAGGCAGACACAGCCCCAACAGCTTGGCTGGAAATGGTCTGGGGGAGTTCCAGCACGCTACAACTCCGCAGCCCTTAAAGCCCCCCAGGCTGCGTGGGAGCTGCCCTGGTTGCACAGTGGTGGCTGGCACTGGGACTGGCACTGGGTGCTCACCCATAGTTCTGCTGAAGCCACCTACTGTCCCTCACGTACCGTCCGCAGCGCCTCCTCCCCTGGCCACTCGCCACTGGCCACTGGATGCACCTTCTTCTTCTCGCCCTTCTTGCCAATGCTGAAGATGAGGTTGACTGTCCCGCCCAGCCCGCTGGGGCCCCGTGGTGGCAGCAGTAGCGTGGAGGTCTCAGCAGGATCCCAGATAACAGCCTCCTCAGGTGGTTCCACACCACAGGGCGTTGAACTGCTGGGCTCCCCCCAGCTCTGCTCCACTCCCATTGGGGCATCTGAGAGGGGCGATGCTGGTGGGGAGATGGCCATTCCCAACAGTACCTGTGGCTCCGATTCTTGCAGGAGCTTGGGGAGGGAGCAGGGCATGAACTCCACTGGGCTGTGGATGCTCTCCAGCCGGGGCTGAGCACACGAGGCACACTGCTCCTGGGGAGCGAGGCAAGAGAGAGAACATGGAGGAAGGGCTGCAGGCACCAGGCACTTTCTCAGGACAATCTTCCCTTTGCCTTGCCCATACCTCAGAGAATCCCAGGGCACATCCCTCCCCTACTTCTGCACCACCTGGTCCGTCCAGTGCCTCTGCTACCCTCAACCTTGAGGCCGGTCTCAGCGCGGTTGGCTACTCACTTGGCCAGTGGGGGATGTGCCTGAGGGGCTCTCCGTGTCCCGTCTGTCCTCCTGCTTGCTCCCTGTGTCCCGCTGGTGCCTCTGTGCTCGCCAGCGCACCAGTACCCAGCCCAGCATGCTCTGCAGCTCCTCCAAGCGCTCCTTTATCTGAGAGAAGAAGAGATGCTGGGCAGCCTGCAAGGATCCCTGGCCCAGGAGGACTGGCCCTACCAGGACACCTTGCTATGGAGCAGTTCAGGGGGGTTTAGGGAGTGGGATAGGGTCAGTGGCATCACCTCAGGTCACAACATCCATTGTTGTGTGAAACCCCTTCCTGCCCTGAGCAGCCCGAGATGCATGGCCAGCCCCATACTGCTCACAGGGGCTCTGCACCCAGACCTCTTTCTCCTCCAGTGACTGTCCCTGGAGGACTTCAGGGGGTGTAAAGGTGGCTCCCCTAATTCCTTGCCCTTACCATTGCGCTCAGGTAGTGCTCTTCAGACACCAGTTGCTCCCCCACTGCTGCCAGCACCTCAAACTCCTTAAGCTTCCCTTCAATCCTCCTCTCCAGCTCCTCACATGGAGCTTCCGTAAGGCCGTGGCCACTTGGGCTTTCAGAGAAGATCTGAGCCCGTGTGTCCTCTGTCCAGGAGCTGTGGGATGTGAAGGACAGGCTCAGGAATGACCTGGCTCCTCCCCAACCCTGTGAAGCCTCCTCAGCCCATGGAGAAGCCATTCTCATGTGCAGGGATGGCTGGAAGCAGCTTGCTGGGGTAACAACAAATCTAATGGGTTCAGGGTGAGATGCCATGGGGCTGCCCCACAGCAGGCAGCCTTGGCACAGCCCATCGTTCCATGCTCCCTATGATCCTGCCCAGCTGCAACTCCAGCACTTCCCACATACTCACCAGCAGTCCATGCTCTGGACATGCCATGCTCTCACCAGCTCCCCCTCAAGCACCACAGAGACAACCCTGATGGCTCATCGCCACTTACATCATGGCTAAGTAATCCTTGAAGAAGCTCCGCAGCCGGCTGGCCTGCTGCACGTGGGCCCGGTTCTCCCGCAGCAGCTCCTGCAGCTCTGCCCAGGCCCGCAGTGTCCCTTCCACCTCCTGGCTGACGGGGCACAGCCGAGAAGGGCAGAGCTCTTGCAAGCGGGCAGCTGCTCTCTCCAGCTCCTCCAGCTGCCCCTGCAGGGTCTCTGACGCTGCATGCTAAAAGCAGAAAAGGTTCAGGATGCATCCAATCCCTCTGCACCCAGGCTGGACTCCCCTGCCTTCCAGGATGCAGGGATGGAGGGGAGGATGCAGGGATGGAGGGGAGGATGCAGGGATGGAGGGGAGGATGCAGGGATGGAGGGGAGGATGCTGGCCCAAGGGCTGTAGAGAGGGGGCAGAGCGACCCTTGGAGGGGAGGACGGGCAGAGCCGAGGGCTGCCTGGTTTTCCCAGCTCTGCCCATGTGAGTCACCTCCCTGCCGGCGGGAAGATGAGTGAGGTGCTGGCAGCTGGGCGCTGGCACACGGGAGCTGATGCAAGCTCTCTCCCCTTGCCTGGCCCATGCTGGCGGAAGGGAGCGGAGCGGGGCAGGGCTCAGCTCTGCTGGAAAATTCCAGCCCGGCCCGTGACAGTGCGCCAAGGCTTACGGCACCTGGGCTCCCAGGGGCCAGCACCTCCCCTGGAGGGCCCCAGCCAGCCAGGGCACCTCCCCACCAAGGGCACGGCCAGCCACGGTGCTCCCTGAGTCTCACCTCCATCTCCTGCTGCTGGCTCAGCAAGCCCTGCAGCCCCTGGAGGTCCTTCTCACTCTTCACAGCAGTGAAGCCACTCTCTGCTTGGGCAGTGTCACGAGCCAGTGCCTCAGCTCTGCATCGAAGGGCCTCCAGGCGCGGGGACACATCTGCCACCTGGATGGGCGAGGGAGGGAAGAGAGATGAGCCCTGGCGTGGGACACCCTGTGCCACCACTCACCATGCAGCCCCAGCTCACCCCAACCTGGGGGCACCCTGCCATGTGCCTGCAAAAGGGCAGGGAGCACCAGCCATGGGAAGGACAAGGATCCTGGGACCAGCATGCCCAGTCCCAACTACCCAGCATGTCCAACTGCAGGTGGGCCACCCGCCTGCATACCCAGACCCCCCTGCCACCATCCCCTACCAGGCGCTCCAGGTTCTCCATCTCTGCTGCCACCTCCATGACCCGCTCCCGCTCCTTTGCTGCATCGTTCAGCATCTCCACGGCCTCCTGCAGCTCTCCCAATGTGTGGCTCATGTCCTCGCTGCTTGGCGGCTGCCCAGCCTTGCCCGAGAGCAGGGGAAAAGACCCCTGTGAGCCGCAACGCCCGCTCCCTGGCTGGAGCCAACAGAAACACCAGGCATGAGAGAGATGGGGAGCGACCCCTCCAGGCAGCTGGTTCTGCAGGGTCCCCCTGCCAGCCACAGACCAACCCTGGGGCCTGGTCCAGGTGCTGGGCAATCAATCCCAAGGGATGCCTGGCCCCCCCTGCTCACCGCTGCAGGTCCCTGCCTGCTCCGTGCCTCCTCCTCTTGCAGGTCCTGCAGGAACTCAGACAGCACCAGGGAGTCACGCAGGTCTGCCGCCCGGCGCCGCAGGGCTACCTGCACGCCTGCCAACCTGCAGGGACAGGTGCCTGTCACGGGTGCCAGCACTCTCTTCACCTCCTTGGGCGAGCATCCTCCTCCCCGCACCTCCCTGGGAAAAGCATCCTCCTCCCCACACCTCCCTGGGGCAAGCATCCTCCTGCCTGCCCTTCCCAGGGAACAGAAAGTACCTTCCCCCAGGACTCACTTCTCCTCCACCATCTCCACCTTCCTCTGCATCTTCCTTGCCCCATCGTGCTTGTTGGGTGGCTCACTTGCCGCCTCCTCCCGCAGTGCCTGGAGCTTGAGGCCGCACAGCAGGAGCTGTCTCTCCAGCTGGCCAGTCTCCTCCAGATCCTGGCGCAGCTCTGCTGGGCTTCTCATGGTGGCTGGCTCCGAGAGTGACCCAGCCACAGACTGCAGCCACCGCTCAGCCCGGTCCAGCTCCCCCACCAGCCTCAGTGCCTGCAGGGAGAGCGGGGAGCCCATCAGCCTGGCTCTGAGCCATCCAGGGGAGGCAGGAACCATGCTGCCACCCCACTGCAGGTACCCTGGGCACTGGCAGCTCGGGTGGCACAGCTGAAACAGTGTACAGGCTGTGATGCCAGCTGGAGATGGCAGTGCTTGCTGATTCCCAGCAAGTTGCTGTGATGGGGACATGCCCCTGTGCCCACCCCAGCTCTGCCACCACTTACCTTATCGATTTCCCGCAGCACGGCGCCATTCTCCTGGTGCTTCCTCTGCAGGTCCTCCCACAGCTCACCCAGCTCCCGCAGCATGGCCTCCACCTGCGGGCTCCCTGGGTGCACCCCTGGCACCGGCTCCTCCTGGGAGGCAGAGAAGGTGGTTAGGATGGAACCTGCCTGGGGTGTGCCCCCCGGCACCACACCTGAGGGTGCTCACCAGGAGCACAGCTCTGAGGCTGGAGCTGGGGTTCAGGAGCTCCTCCAGGTGCTGCCTCCAGGCTCTCTACATCCCCGAGCGGGGAGCAAGGAGATCATAGAATCACAGAACCATAGAACTGTCTAGGTTGGAAGGGACCTCCAAGATCATCTAGTCCAACCATCAACCTAACTCTGATAAAAAATCATCACTAAACCATGTCACTAAGCACTATGTCAACCCGTCTTTTAAATACCTCCAGGGATGGTGCCTCAACCACTTCCCTGGGCAGCCCATTCCAATGCCTGATAACCCTCTCAGTGTAAAAATTTTTCCTAATATCCAGTGTGAACCTCCCCTTGCACAACTTGAGGCCATTTCCTCTTGTTCTATTGCCTGTGACTTGGGAGAAGAGACCGACCCGCGGTGGTGCATTAGTGCCCAGACCAGGGACGAGTGTGAGTGCAAAAGTATGCATGCCCACAGACAGCAGGAGGTGGTCAGGGAAGGATGGAAGGATGTTTTTCCACCCCCATACTGGTTCCCCTGGCCCAGCCGGGAGTAAGAAGGATAACTCTTGAGGAGACATTACCACGTTCACCACCTGGCAGGTGTCCTGCACCTGGGCCTCCAGCTGCTGTGTCCCCCGTTCAGCCTCTGCCTCTCTCCTCCTCCTGCAGAGAGGGGGACAGTCAGGTCAGCTTGCCCCTTGCACAGGGGACGCCCATTCCCATCCCCTCCAGCTGCACCCCACTCCCCACAGCCATCTCCAGAAGACAGTACCTTTTGATGTCCCCTCCATGAGGGGGCTGCCCCGTTGCTGAAGAGCCAGGGCTGCTCTCCTCCGCTCTTGTATGCTCTGCTGTCTTCCCCAGCATGTCCTTTAGCACCTACGGCACAAGGGCTCCCATTCCTCCCTTGCCAGCCCAAAGTGTGCATCGCTTTGCCCCAGGGCTTGGCACTTATCACCCACCATAAGCGGTGGTGCCAGGTCACAGGCATGCTCAGCTTGGGCTCTGCCCAACCCTCGAACCCCTTTTCCACAAGCTCCTCATCATCCTGTGGCAGAGATGCTGGAAGTGCCCGGAGGAAGGCAAACGCCCGTGCTCACCATGCTCCCAGAGCCTCTTGTCTGTTTGTCTCCTGCTTCCTTCCCCATGGTCCCATGGCTGCTGTCGTCTCCTCGGGGCTCAGCAGTCAGAGCCACAGCTTCACCCCTTGGGGAACTGCTCATCAGCACCGGAGCCTTCTCTGTCCTGGGTAAGGGGTGCAAGGGAGGCCCAGGGGAGCAGACGACGGAGAAGAGGGACCTTAAGTGGAGCTGGTGCCTCAGCGAGCCTGCCAGGGCTAACCCAGGTCTTTCCCCAGGCCTCTGGCTCCAGCACTGGGAGATCAGGGTTTGGACCCTGGGGGTCCTGCCAGGCTGTGCCCTACCTCAGTGCCTGCTGGAGCTGCGCCCATCTCTCCTTGACGTCTCGGTGCTTTGGGGTGACTTGGGCTGCGAGGCTGGGCTGCAGGCTGAGGAGCTGGGATACAGTCACATCCAGCATCTGGAAGAGAGAGCAGCAAGGGAGCAATGACAGGGCTAGTGAGGGATGAGCCACCATAGCCATGGTGTGAGTGTATGACGGCAACCCACCACCAGCCCTGTGGGAGCAGGGGAGGCGGTGGGAACCAAGCCCTGTCCCCTTCTGCCCCTGAGGCAGCTCCCCCATCCATCACACAGTCCCAGCCACCCCACATGGCCATGGGGTGCCCACTGAGCCCCCAGCCCTGCCAGTGCCAGCGCTGAGCCAGGAAGGTACACATCCCCCCTCTGTTGGGATGCTCCCCAGGACTCAGAGGACGAGGCAGAGCCTTGCACTTACCATCACCTGGCTGGCTATGTCCCTGACATCCCGATCCCGGCATGGTTCACCCTCCCCTGGCTTCCCCACACCGCAGATGCTCCTCTGCTGTAAGAAGAAGCTGCAGCCAGTGGCAGGAAGAGGAAGGGGCCCTGCCCTCAGCTCTAGTAGAAAGGGACGCTGCAAAGCGGAGCTTGCTGCTCTGGCTCCCCATCTTACATCAGGCTCCATCCCCCAGCTCTCTCCCCAAGATGAGGGTGCTGGGATCATAGCAGCCCCTATGCAGGGGATGAGAGCGAGGTGTTGCCCACCCAGTTTCACTCTGGCCGTGCAACAGCCATGCACCAGGCTGAGCCCGGTTCCAGTGCTGGTACCTTGGCGTGGATGGCCCCGAGCAGGGTATCTGCTTGCTGGAGGAAGGCGGCCACCTCCAGGGCCAGCTGCAGCACCTCATGGTGCTCCTTCAGGGTCCCCTGCAGCCGCAGCCACCTGTGTGGGTGGGAGAGGTGAAGGGGAGCCCGTGCCCCCTGGGGAGCTGTGCAAAGCTGGGGTAAGGGGATGCAGGCAGGAGGTTCAGGGGGTCCTGCTTCCCAGCCCAAGCTCGCCCCTGCTCAGCCCTGCTCAGTATGTCCTCCACTCACGTTTTGTTGAGGTGCTTGCGCCGGGCCGAGATGCTCCTGCTCTCACTTTTGCCTTGTTTCTCCAGCTTCTGGGCCAGACTGTTCAGCTCCTCATGCAAACTCTGGAACTGCTGCTCCTCCTAGCCCGAGCAGAGACAGACATCAGCATCCCTCAGCCGACCCTCCTGACCGCCTCTCAGGGACCTGCACCATGCCCCAGCCTCATGGGGTTTGGGGTCCCTGGCACGCTGGTGGTCCCCCAGCAGCCTCTTACCTGCTTCAAGTCAAGGATGCGACGGGTGAGCTGGATCTTGTCTGGGCTTTCCTGCAGGAGGGCTGCCAGGGAGAGCTTCTCCTCCTGGGTCAGGAGAGGGTGTGATAAGGTAGGGGGACAGCCAGGCTGTTCTCCTCCCTGGACTGTGCTCCCCACACCCCACACCTTGTGCCTGATCCATGCCTCTAGCCGCTCAGCTTTCCTGTTGAAGTCCTGCAGGCTCCGCAGTCCCCCCAGGGCTTTGCTCTGGCTGGCAGCCGTCTGCTTCAGGAGCTGCCACTGGTCCCGCAGGGCCAGCAGCTGCCTCCGCACCCCCTCGGCACTGGGGCTTGCCCGCCACATCAGCTGCTCACCCATCTGTGGGGAAAGGGATCCACTCAGTGGATCAGGGGCTCCCAGGGACCCTCCACTGAGGAGAGCCTGGGGACATGGGTGCTGCAGGGAATGAGAGCTGTGCTGCTGCCTGGCCTCACCTGGTTGAGCTTTATCAGTGTGTTCTCGAAATCCTTCATGTCCCGCTGCAAGGTCTGAGCCACCTCCTCCCAGTCCTGGAGGTCGCAGCCATCCTTCATGTCCCGCAGCTTGCCTCGCACCCAGCCCTCTGCCTGCAACGTGGGGAGAGCGGTGTGGCTGGGTGCCTCCTCCAGAGTCCTGAGGACATGGCTAAGCCCAAACCCCCTCCAAAACTGCCACAGGGACCGGAGGGTACCCTTTCAGATGACAATCCATTTGCTCTGAGAACCAACAGGCCAGCAAAGGGGCTCGGGACAGCACTGGTGGCAATGGAGGTAGAAAGACGAGCAGCACCTTGCTTCTTTCCAGCATCTGCCCCAGCCCAGCAGGAGAAGTCAGGGCCCCACCAGGCAGGCCAGACTGGGAGTCTCAGTGTAGGACACTCCTGCGTGAAGCATCTCTTCTCCCTGCACCCTGCTCCCTGGTGCAAGCGCCTGTCCACCCTTTCCAGCACGGCATGGAAGCAGACCCCCCTTGTGCCATCCCAGTTCCCACGCCACTGAGGAGGGACAGGGCCTGGGAGGAGGAGGATGAGGGACGGAAGGAGCATGCGCACGTGGGGAGGAAACAGGGCCCTGGTGTGGGCTGACCCCTCTCCCCGGGGCTGACAGCCAGGGAGAGGCAGCCAAACATGATCTCATGCCACAACCATGGCTTCGCTCGGGGCCGGGAGTTCAGCCCTCCCCGCCGCGCACCCCACCCCACAGCTCACATGAAAGGCTGCCGGTGGCCCCCCCTGTCGTGCTCCCCATGCAGCCCCTTGGGCAGGCACCCCAGCTGGCCTCACCTGCAGCATCTCCCGGTTGAACTGGGCTACCAGAGGGCTCGGGTCAAGGAAGGGGGTCACTCCCGTGCCACTTCGCCCACTGCATCTCGGTGTCGGCACAGGCTCCTTGCCTCTGGGGCTTTCTTTCCAGGGTGACGACACTGGGGGTCCTGCCAGCTGGGGCGGGCAGAGATAGGGGGGCGGGGGGTGGTTAGCATGCTGCCCCTAAGCACCCTTCCCCACTGCCTCCCAGGAAGGCGAAATAAATGAGGTCAGCCTGCTTGATCCCCATGCCCACTCCTTCACTGACATATTTGGGGTGCTCTCCCAGCACCCTGAGGCACAGGTCCCCTCTGCAAAGGCCACACCGGTGGCTTTTGCAGCCTCAGCAGGGGGTTGCCAGGTTGTCCCTCAGCCTTGGTTCACTCCAGGCTGGTGGGCTGGCACCCAGCACCCAGGCTGGTCCCCGCTTTGGAGGGGGATGTCATGCTTGCTGCCTCTCCACCCTGAGCCTGCACATCCCTGCAAGGAGAATTCATGTCTGTGGCATCCATTTGGTGTCACCCCAGGGGACACTGCCTGGGGATAGGGGTACATGGGGCAGGTGCCCAACAAGCTCAGCCTGCCACTCCTTCAGGGGCATCTGGAGACCTCCACCCCAAGCGAGGGGTAGCGGGGGGGGGGGGGCAGGAAGAACAGCATCCCTGACGGAGCTTGGCCTCACTGGAGGCCGGCGCTGACGAAACCCTCTGTCAAGGCTCCAGCTCTGCCAGGGGTGACAGCAAAGGTCAGCCAGGGAAAGCGCTGGCCCCACTCCAAGCTCAGCCCCAGGCCCAGCTGCACACAGCCCAGTGGATGGCACAGCCACCTGGGCACTTGCTTCCCACCCTGCTGCCCAGGGACAGGGCCCTCACAGCATACTACCTGGTGGCAAGCAGGAGCCTGAGCATCTTCAAGAGAAACCTGAGGGCTCAGGGCCCACTGCCTCCTCTCACTAGGCAGAAATTGCTCCAGGCAGCCCTCCCTCCCCGAGGGAACTTGGTGCAAGCTGCCCCGTGGGGTCCCAGCTGCCCCCAAGCCCACCAGGGCACAATTTCCCGGGAGCCTGCAGAGCAGCGGGGTTCGGGGAACTATTTCAGGCTCTCTAAGCACTCTGGCATGTGCTGCCCCGCTGACGGCATGGGAGTCACTTTTCAAAGTCTTTCTGCCTAACCACAAGAACTAGAGAAATCCTCTGTGTTTTTTTTCTCTTCTTTCTTGTGTTTTTTTTTTTTTTCCTTCTTTTTAAATAGCAACACAGATTCTCAGGCCCTTCTGCAACTCCGGGATCTTCAGTCTCTTGCCATTGCCAGGGCTTGAGGAGCCCATAATCCAACTTCCTTGGAAGCGATAAAACCTCTAGGCACTGGCCTGGGGGCTATCCCCGCGCCATGTCATGCCCAGCTTGTCCCCTTGCTCATTTAAAGCGGTGAGGTTCCATCCACACCCATGCTCATGCAGACCACCAGCATCTGCCCTCACTTACTCAGCCCCAAGCTGCGCCCCTGGGTCAGACCCTCCAAATGGCGAAGGCAGGGGTACGTACCGCACGGAAGGGGGAACTTCTGTCCACTGGAGAGCAGAAACCACTGGCCCGGGGACTCCTGGCCGCCTGCTGCTCGTTCTCCACATCCACGTCCTTCCTGAGGAAGACCTAGAGATGGGAAGGCGCAGCCCTGAGCCTGGAAGTGCTCGACTGTGCCAGTAGTCAAGTGGACAGAGGTTAATGTGCCTGCTTAACCCTGCCCTGGGCCAGAGGAGGCTGCCAGCAGCACCAGACACCACTTGGCTGGCCTTACACATCCTGGACAGGCTCCTCTGGGCATCTGCAGCTCCTGCCATGTGTTCAGCAAGTGGGAAGAGCTCCTAAGCTTGCTCTGCTCAGCACCTTCTCCACTGTAGCACCCCCACACACACCCTTTTTCCCCCTGAATCGAATCCATATCCAGCAGAAACCCATTCAGTGGTCACCACTGCCCCTGGTCATCTAAGAATGCTCAAGGTCAGCCACCCCTGCCCATCTCCAGGACAGCAGGGCAGAGGCACGAGGGCACAGGAAAACATTAACCCCACTGGCACAAACCCGAATCATTTCAGCTGCTGATCCCTGACCTCAGCCTGTCTGGGAGGCAAGAGTTGAGGGGGTGGCTGACTCGCAGGGAAGGGATCCCGTGAGACGGGGGTAAGGGTGGGAGCAGGAGAGGCAGGAGGAAGGAAGTCCAGGAGCCGCTGCCAGGCATGGAGAGGAGGTCCAGGATGAACTCCCTGTTACCTTATCCTTAACAGAGCCCAGCCCCAGGAGGAGAGGTGCGTGGGATTGCTTGGATCATGCACAAGGGCAGTCATTCTCAACCTCTACGGATGGATCTTGGGCTGTTGGATACAGCAAGCTGATTTAGGGATTTCCTTCCATTCCCTCCCCAGGACCACCTTGCTGTCTCTGTAACAGCCATCCAAGCATGCACAGGGCAGCATGGGGCGATGGGCAACCTGTGTTGCTCTGACACCCCCCGCTCTGGTCTCCTCTGAGGCCACAGCAAATAGGGTTGGTGGAACAGCCAGAGCCGAATCCAGCCCACTCACCACCTGGACCCCTCCAGACTGGGGAGAGCGTCCAAGGGGGAGACAACCCAGGCAAAGCAGGACTCCCTCCCTGTACAGAAAGTGGCTTTCTACCTTCTCTGCAGGACTGAAGAAGAGTCCCAACATGGATGGCATCCCCCAGCACTACAGCTGCTGTCACCAGAAAGGCTCAGAGCCCCACAAGCAGCCCAACAATCCTATAATCCCTGGGAGACCCCAGACCTTTCCAGGGGGCTGCAGAGGACAGACCACTGCACCATGCCGCAGCATCCCATCCTGAGCAGGAAGAGCAGGCAGGGAGCAAGGCTGAGTCATGGCCCAGCAGGCGCAGCAAGAGCTCAGCGTGTCTGGCAGGCGGGTGCCAGAAGGAGAAGGCATCCCCCTTCCCAACCATGGGGCTGAGAGGTTTGGATGCCTGTTTAGGGAATGGCAGGGAGCTAAACGTGAAGTGTTCACATGGCATAAGACCCTACAAAGCCCCTCTTCTAGGCATCAGCGTCCCATGCCAGCTGCAGCCCACAAGCCTGTCCCCCTCTCTACCCCTCCAAGGCTCAGCCGTGGGAGAGAAGCCTGCAGGTGACACGGGAGTTTTATTCAAAGTCCCCATCTCGCGATCCATCAGCTGCAGGAAAACAGGGCTGCCGGCACAAGGATGACTTCATCCTTCCCGCAGAGCTGCTCCACCGGGACTGCCCCTCCTCCCCGGTCCCTCTGGCCGGAGCAGGGTCCTTGCTCCAGCAAAACAACAAACTCTCACAGCAACAGAAGGCTGGGAGAAGTGCCTTCTCCTTGGCATCTGTGAGGTGCCATACTAACTGCTCTCCAGCAGGACCCAGGGCTTCACGACATGAGCAACGCCACGTGTGAAACGAGCACAGCGGCCTCAGCTGCCTCCTCTGCAAATGCTTCTTCCCCTCGTTAAAAGCAAAATTAACATGGCACATATGCTCACTGCATTCCCATGTAAGAGTAGGTGCCAGTGACTTCCCACAAGCAAGACGAGTGGGGACAGACCCTACTGGGCCACACTATGCTTATCCCGGAGGAGTCTCCCCATTCCTACAGGGCAAGAGTGAAGAGCAGAGCCAAGGGCCGGGGGGCATGCTCAGGAAAGCCGTAACGTGCCCTGTGTGGGGGACAGCATTCCCTTCTCTCCACTGACTGCTGTCCTGCCTAATGCACGCTTTCCCCTGCGCCCTGGCTCTCCCTCTCCCTCCCAAAGCTCCATCTTGCAGCCTGCCCCCCCTTTCCAGCTCCACCTCCCCAGGCCGGACATGCAGGAGGGGCCGATCCTGGCAGCCGCCTGAGACTCCCACACCGCACCACCGTGCCGAGCACATGTCCCTACCTTATATGAAAGAGGGGAGCCCTCATGCCGATGCCCCTTGGGCTGCGCAGACTCCAGCCGCCCAGTGAGGAGCTGCCTGCGTGCCGGAGGAAGCAGCAGCTCTTGTGAGGCCGTGCCTGGCCTTTATTGGCAATGAAGACAAGGATTTTGGCAGTGGGCTGTGCAGCTCTCCCTAGCGCTATCCCGCCGGGAAACCAGCTGTTGTGGGTCAGGGTTAAATCCCAAGGAGTTCCTGCCTGCTCTTGCCAGCGATGCAGAAGTCTCTGAGCTGCCTTCTGCCCCATCCCAGCCACATAGGGGGTCTCCTGGACTCCAGCACTGACAGATTTGGATCTCCATGCCTGCAAGCGCTCAGACTCGGAGGGTGGGGTGCTGGGAGCCCTGAGTCCTTGTCCCAGCTCTGCCTGGCTATGTGGCCCTTCATGAGTCACTTCCCTTGTCCCAGCCTCAGTTTCCCCTCCGGTAAACGAGAGGGCGAGTTCCCAGCTCCCACACACACAACTACATCTTCACAGGCATCCCTAGAGCTGAGCCCTCCACAGCTCGGGCTCTGGGACAGAGCTTTTCTGGTTCATCTTAGCCCTAGGGAAAGCCTGTCTCCAGCTCGCCCGTAAAGACTTCCTGCCCTCCAGCCTGACGGTACAGAAAAGTGCGGGGGGTGGGGGGGAGGCCAGAGGAAAAGCAGCTACCCCAGGAGCCCTGTAGCGCGTGCTGCCTGGAGGACATGGGGACAAGGCAGCAGGGATCCCCTGCCGGGGTGCAGCCTCCCCAGGCAGCCAGGAACGGGGAACCACACGCAAGCGGGGAGAGCAGGGTGCAGGGTACAGGGAGTGCTTACCTTGAAATGAGCTTTCCCTGGCCTGCTGTTGTTGTTATTGTGGTTCCTCTCGCTGCCGGTCCGGGCAGGGTCCTCGGGTCCCCCTGCGTCCCCCTTGCCAGCCTCCCCATGCCAGTTGGACAGCGTGATCTTCTTAATGGAGCGGGCGAGGGAGTTGCGGTTCAGCCGCTCCTCGTCGGTCCCTCCATCCTCGCCGGGGCTGGGGCTGCGGGGCTGGCCCTCGGGGGCGGTGGGGCTGGCCCGGGCTTGGGCCAGGTAGAGGGAGATGCGCTCGTTGAGGCTGCGGTGGAGGCCGCGGTGGTTGTCCAGAGCGGAGGCGAGGGCGATGCCGGGGCAGGTGTCCCCGGGGAAGTCGGTGGCACACTTGGGCAGCGAGAGCTTGGTGCTGATGGTGAAGGGCTGCACCTTCCTCGCCGTGCTGCCGGACATCCTTGCCCTCCCCGCCGCCGCCGGCGGGCAGCGGGGCAGCCGGGGGTGCCGGCCCGGGCACCGTGGGGCGAAACAGCAGCGCGGGTCCCCCGCTGCCCGGGAGCGCCGGTGATGGAGACCGCCCGGGCGGCGCCGGCTCCTTCCCCGGGGCGGGC
>KZ505686.1:112684-174800 GCA_002844005.1 Limosa lapponica baueri | reverse complement strand
TGCGCAGGTTGAGGAGGCAGAGCAGGCAGGTGAGCAGGGCCTGGCGGCTCTCCCGGGAGCGCAGCCGGCGGCCCAGGCGGCGGAGCGGCGGCAGGAGGCGCTTGCGGGCCAGCGGCACCAGGCGGGCGAGCAGGGCACGCAGCAGCGGGGCGGCCAGCGGCGGGGCGGGCATGCTGGCCCCCGAGCCTGCGGGCGCACCGTCAGACCCTCGCCGCCCTCCCCCCCCCGCCTCGCCCCGAGGTGCTCAGGTGCTCCGAGGACCTTCCGACCCCAGAGGGATGCGGGAGCCCCGAGTGGGGTGCTCGGGGGGTCCGCACCTCTCTGGGAGCCGGGAGCTGCTCGGGGGAGAAGCGCTGGAGAGGACCGCTCTCCTCCCCACCTCTTCCCCTGGTCACTCTTACCCTCCTTGGGATCCTTCCCGCTCCGGGACGCTGCTCAGCCCTTTCTGCCGGAGGAGCCTGTACTGCTCAGCTCCCCCCACGTGGACCTGCCACCAGCCCAAATGGCAGGAACAACTCCAGAGCAAGGGACAACAACAACAAAAAAAACAGCTGTCCATTTAAATGCCCCCTCCTCCTATGCCAGACACATGGTCCCTGTAAACGATACTGCTCCTCAGCCCAGGACCCCATTTGTCGGGGTGGCAGTGCTGGGGAAAGAAGGGGGGCGAGGGAGGAACAACATCTGCCCACCACAGAAATGTGGGCTGTCAGGACAGGGTCCTGTTGCACTACAAGGCTTTGCTGAAGCCCCTGAGCAAGCAGCTGAGTCCAAAATATGCTTGCCTGGCATTCTATGCCAGCACCAGCAATTGCCACCCTGCTCCCACAAGGGCCAAGAATGCAGACCAGACAGCCGCTGGCAGGAGATGCCCCAGGGCATGCACCAAGGAGCAGATGAGGCACTCCCTTGGGGAAGAGCTGTGATGGGGCACCGGAGCAGGCTGGTAAGCAGTGTTACATGCCTTCCAGCTGTGTTCCCAAGCTGAGCCTGCCTGGGGCAAGCAGCCAAGACCCTGCAGACCAGGGGAGTGCAAGCTAGCCAGGGTGAGGGAGCCGGCAGGAAGGTCCATGCCTCACTTCTGTGCCCTTCCGCTTCCCTCCTGTGCCTAACCTTTGTTTTGTTTCTGGTGGCTGTCTGGCTTCATTTCCTCCCCTTGTTGTTCCCTTCAAAAACCCTGCCAAGGCCCAACTCTTGGCTCCTACTCAAGCAGAATTTAGGAGAATGAACAGACACATGGGACCAAAAGCTACTGCTCCGTCTCCCAGTCTGCCTGATGCAAGCTGTCACTTGCCCAGTGACTCCCATCCAAGGGCAGTTAGTTCAGCCAGAGTGACCTTTCCCAGCCCCGCGGATTCCTCTTGGGGAGCCAGGCATGGATGAGGAAAGCGGGCCGGCCGTGCTTTAGCACAGAGACACCATGTGCCAAAACCAGAAACAGCTCCCCAAAGGCTCGGCTCCAGGCCCGGGAGCTGCAAGGACCAGGGCTGACGTCAGCCCCTTGGGACTGGCCTTCCGGAGGCTCCTGGGCTCCGGGTCTGCTGCGGTCAAAGGGCTCCGGCGCAGGCACACTCCTTCGTTGCATGCCACTGCTGGCCCCACGTTGGTAGTGTTACAGCGAATGCAAAGAGCCCGGGCGAAGGAAGCAGGAGCCAAAGCTTTGCTGCAGCTGTGTCAGGGTTTACACTTCCCTGGGAGGGAGCTTCTCCCCTTTTATCAGGTAGGCAGCAGGTGTGGTGCTTGGTGCCTGCTCTTGTGATTCCTGGGTTTGCTGTGCTGCACCTGAGCCTGGGTAAGTCACTGCCTTGCTTGGTGCCTTGATTTCCCCGGCAGTACAGCCCCAGCAGGAACATCCCCTCCCTGTGCAGAGGGCTCTTGAGGCATCCTGCCCCTGAGCAGGCTGGGAACCACTGGGATGAAAAGTGCAGCGTCCCTGGTCAGCAGTAGTGACTGCAGTGATGGAAGGAATGGAGGTCTTATTCCCCAGGGAGTCTAGAAAAAGCTGTGCCTGAGCCGGGGAAACCGCCCATACTTCCATGCCTGCCAGGGGAATCCTGTCCTTTGGTCCCACGGGGAAAGGGAGGTGCCGGCCAGGTGCAGAGGTGTTGCAGCAGAGGTGTTGCAGCGTATTCCTGGGGGCATTGCGTCTGAGTGTTAAGTGGCAGATAGACACGAGGTGGGGGTGGAAAATCCCTTGGGAACAAAGGGGCTTCAGTGTGCAGCCTCTGCAGAAACCTGTGCCTTCTCAGGGAGGGAGTGCAAGTAAGGGCAGGAGGGGTTACCCTCCTGTGAGAGCCAGATGCTTGCAACATCCCAGCAGTGGGTGAGAAGTGAGGCAGGACTTGTTTGCCAAGCTCTTGGGACTCGTAAAGGGGCAGGTTTTTTGTCTCTGCCAAAAATGCAGAGACGTTGCTGAACTGCTTTCCCCACCCAGAAGGTCAGGGGCTTTAGCCTCCTTTTGCAGTTGGGCCAAAGCGCAGCTCAGGGAGGTGAAGGGACCCTGCTCCTCTGGTGAGTCAGGCACAGAGCTGGGAAGAGAATGCAACCTCAAAAGAAAATGAAATCCCACCAGTATCTACTTCCAAACACAAGGGCGTCGGGGTCCTGTGCCCATGTGTTTCTTGGGCCAAAGTGTGTAGAGTCTTGCTGTAACCTCTCTGATCCACAGAGGACTTTCTGCTCCTGCAGTCACTGCTCTGTCTCTCAACCTTTATTCTTGTCTATCCTTCATCCCTCTTCACCAAGGGGCTCAAAATCCCTCACCGGGTGGCTGGCTTCTTTTTTGCTGGGTATGTATCAAGGCTGCTTCCCTTCAGGTGTCCATTTTCCTTATCATACCAATTGCGCAGCCAAGTGTCCCCTATTTAGTTGCTGGGGAGGGCTGGGATCCACTTCCCAAGCCCAAACAGGGACTGTGGATCCCTCTGTAGCATTTATTTCACTCAGGTGGTCAGTTGGCGGGTGGACATCAGCAAACAAGGAGCATGAGACGCCCCTGGGCAGCGTGAGACAGGCATGGGGCCCTGGAAAGCCTGAGGATGGAGCACCACAGGCGATGGCAAAGCAGGGCTGCCCAGCTTCAGGGTCTGTCCTCAGGATGGTGCTAGGACTGTGCAGAGCTGTCCTCTTGTCTTCTCCTCCCTACCATCCCAAGGCCCTGGGGATTCAGCTTGCATAAAGTCCAGCCCCTTCCTTCTTGCTGCTGAGCCCACATGTCTTCTGGGAGATCCCGGACCGGGAGAGCCAGTGCCTCTGTCTGGTCTGGGAAAGGATGACCCTCTGGGAGACCACCTTGGAGGAGACACAGTTGGAGGATCAGGCGTGTGGGACATGCCAGCCTTTGGGCAGGACACAGCAGTGCTACCTTCTGGTATCACCCCTCTTGGTCACTGCTGCCCATCAGCAGAGGGGGAAGGCCTTCTGAGCATCCCTGTGCCGTGTCACCCAACAGGCAAAGCTGGCACGGGCTTTGAGAGTGGGCCAGACCCCTGGCCTTTGCCCCATGAGTGACCTGCCAGCACCCAGCCTGCTCCCAGGACAGCATCTCTGCTTCCTGGGAGTGCAAGACCCTCATGCCACCTCAGAGGCAGGCACAGGGGACATAGCAACCATTGGCACCTGACAATGCTTAAAGTGGCTGTCACATAGTTAAGGCTCCAGAGGATCCTTAACTACAACAGAAATGCGCGGAGGAAGATGAGAGGCTGATGAGAGTCCTTTCACTGGGGAGACCTCACCCTTCTGGCAGAGACCCGAGAGGGTGTGGGTGGTGGGGACCCCAGTGGCACCCAAGCACCTGGCCCCAGGAGGAATGCGGGCCATTCCTGCCGGGGAGGGATGTGAATGCTATAAATAGTTGGTTTAACTCACCGTGGCCAGGCTCTGGAAAGCCCCAGCCCATGCACATTCCCTGTGGCTGGCGCTGAGATGGCAGCTGTTGAAAAAGGCTGAATCCAGCAGCTGCTGCCCGGTGCTGCTGGCTCCCATCCCATGCCCCCAGCCCTCCCGCTCCCCTCATGGGGTAGCCGAGCCCATGGCATCCCTTGGCACAAGTCCCAAGGCTCGCCAAGGAGGTGCCAGCTCCACGCTGGTGTTGGCGCTGCTTCCCGGGCTGGCAGTGGCTGCAGGATGCTCCCACTGCCTGGCTGCTGGTGCCGGAGGGGTGAGGAGGATGGGGAGGGGGCTTTCCTCCCCGACCACCCTTGCAGCAGCGGGGACACTGCCAAGCTACGAGGCCATGCTGGTGGCAGCTGCTTCCCACGCACATGTCCTCGGCTGCGGCTTTCCCCAGCCCCGGCTGGGGATGCGGGGCTGGGCCATGGCCCCCCGCCCACCAGCTCTGCTCGCACAAAGGCCCCTTGTGCCCACGGGACTGACATTCCTGTGGCTGCGGGCCTGGCGCAAAGCAAAGCACAGCTGAGAGGGAGACAGGGCCAGAGCCCGGCTGCTGGGGCAGCTGGTGGGGCCAGGTGGGGATGGGCTGCAGTCTTGCCCCCCCTGCCCTGTGCCTGGAGGATGGACATGAGCAGCTGGTGGGAGAGGGAGGACCCCCAGGACGGGCAGGCGGCTCTGGGCTGTGGGAGGCAGGGACACAGGGCACAGGGTGTGGGAGGAGATGCTGTGATGCTGGGGAGCAGGAGCAGTGGTGCTGTGCACCCGTGGGTGCTGCCTGCCCACCTTGTGCATTCCCACCCAACGCAGACCTGTGGGATTGGTGTCGGAAAGCGGGAAGTGGGCTGGCTCTGGCTGGCTAGTGCCCATCGCAAGACAAACCCAGAGCTAAGAGCAGTTATGGCCACATCTGGCCCCTCAGTCCCTCTTGCTTCTCACCTCACACCAGCATTTAAGGACCCTGCTGGGCCTCCTCCTTGTCCCCTTTACAACGAGGGGGGTGAGCCAGGCTACTCTTTGTGGCATTAACTGGCAGCTGGGGACCCCCCATCTGCTGGCCCTCCACTGATACTGGCCTGCCAGCTGCTGGGGCTGGCGAGGGAAGGGATCTGCCAGCTGGCACCCGGAGGAAGGGAGGGAGGGAGGGGCCTTCTGGTAACGCTACGCCGGGGGCACCTGTCATCCCAAAGCCAGGGTGTCGCTGTGCCCTACAATTGGGCCTGTGTGTGTGTGACGAGGCCCTGCAGCTGGGACAGCGATGACAGCTCTACATGCTTGCCCCTGTATCCTGTCTCCACCTGAGCCCTTGTTTCCCAAGGCTTTTGGGTTTGCATGGAGAAGCAGAAAGCCCGGGTCTGGCAAGCCTCAAGGTACCGCCACCCCACGGGGGGCAGCTCAGCTCACAGGTAGTCAAGAGCCAAGTGCAAGTAGCCCACCTCCATCCAGCCCTGTGGAGCCTCCGGAGGAGAGGGGATCCTTGGGAGGCAGCTTGGGGGGTTGCTCCCTCTTGCCATCATACCTCAGTTCCCCTCTGTGCTCTGAGCCAAGCTGGCTTGCCCCAGAGCTAGGTGATGCCCCACTGCGCGGAGGCTGGCCCCAGAGAGCTAGGCTGGCACAAAGGGCACCCACATGGGGGATATTGAGATGCCAGGGGGATAAGGTGTGGAAGGGCACTCCTAGTCCAAATGCCAAGCACCCCTGGGGCCATCTGGGCTGCGATGCCCTTCTGGGGTGTCAGCAAGGGGTGGGATGCACACACAGAGAGTGAGTCCTGCTCTGAGCCATGTAGGGAAAAGCCCCACCCCCTGGCCTTTCACTACCATTTTTGTGGAAGGCTTTTGCCTCCAGCTGTAACCTGCATGGCCTCAAAGGAAGCAGGGGACAACACCAACCTCCCATAGCCCCTGCTCAGGGTCACATACCTCCTGTGGTGTCTGGTCCAGAGCTTCAGGCTGCCCTCCACTCCCACCCACTCCAAGGTTAACTCTATCCTATCCCCTCCCCAGCCTCCCCAAGACACCTTTCTTTAAGAGCAGACCCCAGCTTTGCCACCAGCAGAGGAGACCTTGGCGGTCAGGGCAACAAACCGTGATCAACGTTAGTCCACCCCAGCACAAAGTCTGTCGGGTCCAACCCTGCCTTCAGCTGCTGCCAAGGCAGGGGGACGGCGAGTTTGAACTGCTCTGGCTGTTTGCATGGCAGAGGCACCCAGCAGTGCCCTGGGGAAGCCTTTGGGACACCATGGCCAGACTCAGGGCTCCCCTAGCTGAGTGGGAGCATGGCTGCACCCACATCCCTGGGGCACAGGCTGGGCTGAAGCTTCCCCAGCTCCCAGCCCAGCCCGGCACTAACACACTTGTTCCACTGACACCAGGGAGCAAGGACCGGCTTTTCCTCCAGGTGACAAGGACCCTCGCATCCCCACGGCATGACCTGTACCAGGTAGTGCCCCTCCACCCATGGCCCAGGCTGGGGAAGCAGTGTACCTTGTGCTTGGCTCTGTATCTCATCCCCCCCAGACCAGGCCACAGTGAGCGGAGGGAGGACACAACCCCCCCAAGTCACTGCCAGGGCCACATGTCCAACAGATCTTGGTTTATTCCCGGAGTGTGCAGTGAGCAGGGTGAGGAAGCGGAGCTGCCGGGCAGGCAGCAGTGGTTATTGCTGCAGGTGCGTCCTCCAGTGACGACAGGGGTCTGGGGGATGCTAACTACCTGCCTGTCTGCCTCTACAGGGCAAAGGACGGGCTGTTGCCCACCGCCAAGCTGGAGCCACCTTGTTACCCCAGAAGGTGAGGGGAGTGGAGGAACAGAAAGAAGTGCAAATATGTTGGCACTGGAGCCCATTTGCAGTGGGTGGAGGAGCCCAAGGGAAGAGGAGAGGGAACAGTGTGGGAGAGTGAGGGAAAGGGGGACCCCCCCCAGGCTGTGTGCAGGAGAACTGCCCCCAAAACCACCACCCCCTCCTCTCTGGGGGAAGGCATCACCTCTTGGGTGCTGGGCTCCCGCCCCTGCTGTGGGCCATATCCAGGAGCTGATGCTCCAGGAGCTCCCAGGGATGGGAGGGGAGGGCAAACCGCTGACGAAGGTGGCATCGCTCTGCCTACATGGAAGAGAGGAGCTTCTGCTACACTATAGGCTGGCATGTGTTCATGTGGTGGGGGGAGCCCCCAAACATTCAGTGCTTAAGTTGCAGGGCGTGACCCAGCGGTGGGGCAAAGGCAGGGGCATGGAGGTGGGAGGGATGTCTTGAAGGCCACACAGAAAGAGCCAGTGGGCTCCATGCTTTGGTCGTGCTTAGTGGTGATGAGTGCAGTGCAAGAGCTTCAAGAAGAAGAGTATGCCCCTTCCTCCTCCCAGAAGGCCACTCCGGCTCCCTGGGAACCAGCTGCCTCTGCCTGGGTAAGGCAGTACCTGCAGATGCTCCCAGGCATGTGCAGAGATGGGCAATACGTGCCAGCGGGGATGGGACAGCACTAGAGCAAGCGATTCAAGTCCCCTCTCTTCGATGGGCAATACGTGCCAGCAGGGATGGGACAGCACTAGAGCAAGCGATTTGAGTCCCTTCTCTTCCCCCTGTAGCTCCTGCCTCTCTTGGCTCCGCAGCCAGCCCCCAGCCTGCTCCTTCACTCCTGCCAAGCTCGGTGCAGGGATGCACATGTACCCCCATGCTGCTTGCCCTCCTCTTGTTCTAGGGTGAGGAGAGAGGAGGGGGAGAGTGGAAAGAAACCCAGCCCAGAAGAGGAGAAGGGCATCTCCTGCCTGCCTTGACTCCTGGTCCACCAGAGAGGGCAGCGTGAGGCTTGCTGGGAGGCAGGGCTGGTGGCTCAGCTTGGGATGGAGCAAGGGGGGAAGAGTATCTTGTGTTCACAGATCCAAGGGGAGGCACTTGGAGGAGGCCTGGCCCGCCGAGGTGTCCCAGCCACAGCAGATCTGTCGTGGCTCCTAGCCGCACATCGTCAGCAGCAGCCACTGGGAAGGAGAGGGAGAAGGGATGAGCAGGGGGGCTGGTGCATTTTTGACATGCCTTCATGTGTCAACTTTGACAGCCCTTCAAGAAACATGGAGCCTGCAGCAATCCTGTTTTCTCATCTTGATCTTTTATGTGTTCCTTCCCTACCCAAGGGGCTGGAGGGCTTCCTAACACCCACCCCATGTGCCTCATTCAACCTAATGCCTTGTCCCCTTGTCTCCCACCACACTCCCCGCTGGGCTGAGCACTCACCTCGGTAAGGTTCATGACGGCGGTGCCAGTGCCTTCGGAGTCCATGCTGTGAAAGAACCCTGCAGGGGCACAAGAGCAAGGTGAGCAATGTGTCCCTGTGTCCCTGCTCTCCCTGTTCCAGAGCAACCACTCACTGAACATGGCCTCCAGCTTCACGAGGCAGCAGACAAAGTTGTCAAAGTCCACACCCATGTCAGCATCTGCATAGCGGGCCACCACCACCTGATGCAGCTTGTTGTTCAGCTTGAAACCTGCAAGGCAGAGAGTAGTCAGTACCCCAGGGAGGCAGGAGAGAAGGGTGTAACTAGGAAAGTCCATGCCCTAACCCAAACGGGCTACCAACCCACCCAAGAAAGGGCACCGTGTTCAGCCTCAGCAGGAAGAGAGGATGCTCTCCCTAGAACCATATGACTACTTAGCTCACTGATCCACCTCAGGCCTCTGCTTCAACAGGATGGAACCCTAAAGGTCAGAGGAGGACAGAGGCTGGGACCACCTTGTGTGCGCCCCTAACCCTGAGGCTCCAGCACTTGGCACAGCTGGGATGGAGAGAGCCCAGCACAGACATGGTCCACATGTCACTACCACAAAAGGTTGGCTCCAAGCATGCAATATAGGCTGGCTTCACTCTTCTCCAGATACCTGGGACAGGGGTCTGACAGCAGGAGCCCCCTCCCCAGCTCCCAGCCCACCCCATCCTTCTCCAGACGTACCAGCTGACTCTAGAGCCATGCGCATCTCATAGGAGCTCATGGTGCCTGACTTATCCAGGTCGTACTGGCGGAAGATCGTCTGCAAAAACATCACAGAAGATGCTGAGGGCAGGCTCTCCTGTGGCCTCTGGCCTGGCTGTCCTCTCACTCTGCTGCCCCAGAAGGGGTGCTACCCCTAGGCAGTGTGCCATGCCCCCAGCTCCTCCTCACCAGCCAGCTCCGGATCTTGTTCCACAGGATCTGGAACTCCACCAGCCCGAGGCGGGCACTGCCATCTTTCTGGGGAGCAAAACGTCAAGGAGAAAGCAGCCAGCAAAGGGGGTGGTGTAAAGGCAAAGCCATCATATCCCAGCCACCTGAGGCGAGAAAAGCCTGGCCACACTTGGCCTGCCCAATTTGCTCCCCAACTTCCCCTCTCTGTCCTGCAGCATCAGCAAGATCAGAGGCTGCAACCCAGTGGGGAAAGTGCAATGCTTAAACTAGCTGCCATGCAACTCCCCGGGAGCAGCTGTAGGAAGCACATCACTGTGGTGTCCTCGGAGCAAAACTGGGCTGGCCTGCAGCAAAAGGGGATGCTGCAGGGCCAGGCTGGAGAAGGGCTTGGAGGTGCTCTCCTACCCTCGCCTAACGCCTCAGCTGCATGTCCTTGTGCAAGCAGGAACACAGGCTGTGGCTCCTGTTCATTTACACCTCTCATCCTCAACTGCTGGACTGGATGGTCTGGAGGGAAAGAAGCCAAACAGTCTTCATTCCCTTTCAGGAACATCTCAAAGCTAAGTGGCATCATGGCACATCAGGCTGGGGAGCCCATGGGGAAGGGAAGCACAGGGCGCTTCCTTCTGGAGGGGAAGATTGAAGGCACGAGTGGGGCTGGGCTAGGCTTCTGGCAGTGGATCCAGAGCACAAAGCAAGCAGGAGAACTGATGGCCCTCTCTAAAAAACCGGCTGCTAAAGCCCAGGGGTGTGGGGCAGATGGCCCTGAAGCCACAAGGATCTCTTCCTTCCCTCCCCTGGCTGAACAGCCTCAGCAAGGCTGGAGAGCCAAGACCCAGCTCCCATGGAGAAGCCTTACTGCTGGCAGGCTGAGGACCAGGGAGTCTGGCCCTGCCTGCAGTGCCAAGAGGATACATCCATCAGGTTGACCATATTGCGGCAGGAGTCCAGGCTGAACCCATCCGTCTTCAGATCTTTGTCTGAGGAGGAAGGAGGGGGTTGAGTGTCTGCATCAAAACCCAACCTGCTGAGCAGGCCTGGGCCATGGGGAGCAAGGGGTGGGAAAGGCAGCACTTACGTCTAGCAACGACTCTGTTCAGAATAGTCCGGAGCTCGAAGACGCTGATTTCCATGTCCTGCAGCAGGGGCAGAGTTAGCAGCCACCCCTTGCCTGCTCTCCACCCCACTTGTGGCCATTCCCTGCCTCCTGCCTAAACATCTCTGCCTTAGTCACAAAACATCAGGCTGCCATTGCATTTTCGGCATGCCCAGAAGAGTTTTGGCTATAGCTGGATGCCCCTTCCCCAAATCTGTTCCCATCACACCACCCCTGGGGGCAGCTGGGCTGAGCCACAGCAGAGATGGACTTGTCTGCAGGATTGGACTGAGCAAGCATGGGGTGGGCTGGAGCTCTCACAGCCAGGGGTCCCATCCTGTCCCCTCCCCAGGCCAGGACCCCCCCACAGCTCAGCGCAGCTGTACCCACCTCCCCTGCCAGCTGCTGGAACATGTTCTTGAAGCCATCCTCTATGTCATCCTCAGTTATTTCCTCCTGGGGTGACACAGACCACAAAGAAAAGGTCAAACATGGGTTTTGCCCTGCCTCCCAGGCTCAACAAACCCAAACTGGAAGGGAAGCTCTTCTTTGTTTTTCTTATCTTTGTTATTTCCCACATCCCCATCACCTCGACTCTGCCAGCCCCTCTCCAGCCCCAGTGACATCCCAGACCCAGGCAGCCACCTCCTGCCTGCAGCTCCCCCTTCCAAGACCCAGAGCCTCAGCACCAAATGAGCCAAAGCGGTGGCTCCTACCTCATCTGCCAGATCTGCTGAGATCTCCTCGTCCAGCTCCCTGGGGGCAGAAAGAAGGAAACCAAAGTGATGAGTGGGGTTCCCAGACAGCAGGCTGCCTTTGGTGGGAAAATGTCCCACCGCTCACAGACACAGGGTGCCCCCTGGCCAGGCAGGGACTCACGCCGTGTCCGACTGCTTCTCGGTGAAGACCCGCAGGACGAAGTCAGCCTCCTTGTGTGGCTCGAAGGTGGAGGGCACAATGATGTACTCGCCAGGGGGCAGCCGGATCTGGTTGCTCACCTCCCGCAGGTTGATGAAGGTCTCAGACCTTGCCCGTGACTGGTTTCGCAGGAAGAAGTCCTTCTTCAAGTGCACATTCTGGGTGCCCTGGGCCTGGGGGAACGAATGTGCTTGAGGACCACGGCACCAAAACAGAGAAGACCCACAGGGAGCAGCAGAACCAAAGCCAGCCCTGTTGGCAGGACATCCCTGCCCTGCCGAACCCAGCAGGAGCCATCCCTCCTGCTTGGATGTGCCCTGCATCCATTAGCACCCATTAGCCACTGCCATCGTGGTGGGAGCTTCCACACCACTGGGTGCACATGCGTGTATCCATGTGCATTAACCCATTCCTGCCCACTCTTGCACTCTCCAAGATGGGGTAGGCTCCGGTGGCTCAGGACATACCTCCTCAGGAACCTGCAGGGAGGAGAGAAAAGGGGGAAAAAAAAAAAAAAAAATCAGAATGCCAGTAGTTTCCCCCCTCCCTTACAGTATAGGGAGCATGGGACAGAGGACATTAATCCACAGACTGGCCAAAGCAGGTGGGAGAAATTTCCTTGAGGACTGGGGTGCCAGGTCCAGGCAGGACTGGCAGGGCTGAGCCTGTCCCAAGGAAGCAGCATTGGGGTGGGCAGGGGTTACCTCGTAGACAGCGAAGCCAATGGTGTGCATGTCACCCCCCACCCGCCGCTCCCGTCGCCGGTGCTTCTGCATCAGAGCCACCAGGAAGCTGCAGGCCACCTCATCATCCCCAGGGTCATCATCCTCTTCCAGCAGCTTGATCTTAAACTGGGGGTTGATCCAGAACGTGGCTGGGAGGAAGTGGATGAGATGTGGATGAGACACCTGGCTCAATCGCACTGCCAAGAGGGGAGATGCAGGGGGAGAGGGTACCTGGGTGATTCCTGCAGCCCCCGGCAGTGCTCCCCCGGCGCCATGTGCCCTCAAACACCTGCGTGTGCCACCTGCTGAGCTCGTCCTTCGTGAGGGCATCGGGGGTCAGGTTGCAGATCTCCAGCCTGGAGAACTCCCTCATGAAGTCCCGGAAAGACATCCTGTGGGAGGCAGGCAGGGGCTGAGGCCAGGGCACCGCTGGGGGCGAGGAAGGAGGGCACAAGCAGCTCCGAACCCAGACAACATTTTGGGAGAATTAAGTGACAAGCAAGATCTTTCACCCTGAGCAGTTATAGCTCATTTAAAGCACCCTGCTGGGTTTGGGGAAGAAGGGATGTTTAACCTTCCTAGATGTTTATTTTGCACTTAGTTGGGCTGAAATTCCTTGAAGGGAGGAAAATTATTAACTAGACCAGATGAGAAAACGCCAGCAGGCTCTCTGGTGACGGAAACCCAGCTCATAAAGGCAGGTCATGTGTTTCAGGCAAAGCAGGACCACGGGATCTCTCCCCAGCTCCTCTGCTCCTTGCCAGGCTGGCTGCTGAAGAAGAGCAGGACTTCCCTCTGGCACTCACCAGAACTCTCCATCCTCCATCTTCAGCTGCAGCTGTTCCCTGTCATCAGGGTCAATGTTGTCCCACTCAGAAGAGCTGGAGTAGCAGGAGAGAGACAATTAGATGAGGACTACTCAAGGTGAATTGAGCGCACTTCAGAGCTGGCCCTCAACTGCCCCCCTCATCATGCAAAGGCCACTGCATGCTGCGATCTTCCCCTCAGCAGAGCCATGCACTCGATTCCTGTGTGTGCAGTGCTCGCTGGCCTGCCAGCAGCAGGACTGAAGTCCCATCTGTCCATCTCACCCATCGCTCCAGGCTCCAGTCCACTCCACCTGACCCCAGGGGTTCCTGACACGGATGAGCTGTTCCTGCTGACCCCGGTAGTTCACCTGCCGGCCAGAAGACACAGGAGGTTGAGCCTGTGCCACTGGCCAGGCTATTTTTATTGCTATTCAAGTCTCACATAACCAACTCACATCTCTGAAGGCTGTGACAGAATAGGCATGGCCCTTCACCAGCTTCTTGAAGGTCACTGCTTCCATGTCAAAGGCACTTGTGATCTGAGGAGAATGTGCAAAGCTCAAGTGAATATGATTAAATACATGTAGTCCTATCCCTACCCCCTCCCCCCACCATGTGGAGAATTCCCCTTGCTTTGCACCGCTCCAGCCAAGAGAAGCAGCAGGTATGAGCATCCTCTGCTCAAAGGCTGCTGGCTGAGGACAACGTAAAGACAGTTTCCCAGCTAGAAGACCCTGAAGATACATCAGGGAACCACTCAAACTTCAGAAAGCAAGAAAAGGATTTCATAAGAGGGAATGGATGGAAAACCCCGCTCCAGACAGTTCTCAAATGCTGATATAAGACATGGCCAGAGCTACAGGCAGACCCTTGTTCAACAGCCCATGCTTGAGATGGACATTTCCACTCCATCCAAAGGAGCCCGTTCCCAGCAGCTGAGCTGCGGCCCCACTGTGCCCTGTGGCTGCCACGCTGGCTCTGGAAAGGGTGCTCTGCTAAGAGGGGAAAGAAGTAACCTCCCGTCCTTCATCCCAGCAAGGGGACTGCTGACACGATCTTGGGCTGCGAGGCCTCACTTTGGTCATCGCTGGGGCAGAGCCCCAGGCTCATCCCAGTACACCACTTACATCGATGGAGCAGCCCAGCAGGGACCCCCTCTCCAGTGCCTTCCGGATGATGTGGCCCATGTTGCGTGGTGGCCGCTTGAGGTCATACATCTCTGCCACGCCACCGGTGAAGTCCTCGAAGCCCTCGGTGGTGCTGCCCCCTGAGAGCGACTCGTAGCAGCCATTCAGCCTGAGCACCAGCCAGCAAGAGGGGCACATGAGGTGACAAGAACATCGCACACTGCTGCTCCCCAGGCACCCAGTACAAGCAGGGCCAGGGAGAGAAGAGTCCCCCTCCCCTCCACTCCTCACAGTGAGGTGCCCTGTCCCCCACCCGCCCACATGCCCACCACAGGGATACCCACTTGGCATAGGCCTTCTCCAGCAGAGCACTCCAGAACTCAGTGCACTCTGCTGAGTGCACGAACAGGAGCTCCCCATCCTTCGTGGGCAGCTGGTCATCCACCACCACGTCCACCCACTCACCAAACTGCCAGATCTGGGAGGTCAAGAGAGTGGGGTGAGCTCAGAGCATCACACGACTTGTTCATCCCCAGCCCAGAGGGATGCCCTCAACCCACTGTCCTTCCTCCCACCCCCGTCCCACCAGCCATGGAGGGCCAGGAGCTCACAGCCCCCCCCATGTCAGTGGGTCCCCATCCCCGTCCCACCAGCCATGGAGGGCCAGGAGCTCACAGCCCACCTGGAAGTGGAAGATGCCAGCATAGTCCTCCTGGAAGCTCTGCCCGTGGGGCACCACGCGGTGCAGGAGCTCCTCGTTGAGCGTGAGGGAGCCAATGGCAGCCAGCAGCCAGCAGTCGCCTAGGGAAGTAGAGGAAGCCAGTGTGAGCACCCACCACCTCCCTGGCTGGGGGTGGGGGGCAGGCAGTGAATGTGTAGGAGGCCACAGCGTGCTCTCCTTGCAAATGTTTGGGTATCCCCGGCTCAAAAAGCATGTGGAGAAACCAGAGAGGGTCCAGCAGACAAATGGAGCTCAGGGAGCCAGGCTCGTTCAGCCTGCCTCAGAAAGAAGTAGCTCAAGCCAACAGGGAACCATCTTCCCTGACCTGGAGCTTGTGTTCAGACCACCATGTACAGATCAGTCAGCACCAACAGCTTCCTCCTGCAGCCATTTATCTAGACCCTCCTGGGACTCCTTCGTATGACTGTCCTCCACATCTCAGACAGCGAGTTCAGCAGCGGAATTACACTTTGCATTTAAAAAAACATTTCATCAACTGAGAGGTTTAATGCTGCTGCCCCGGCTTCTCAAATTGCGAGCAACACCACCGCATTTTTCCTTCCAAGTGCTCTTAACCACAAGTGCTGCTCCAGGCCAGTGCTATGCTTTAAATTCTTTGCCTTGGTTCCCCTTTCTCTTTTGCCTTTGAAGCCTGTCACACCTTAGCCTTGAGGCTGGATAACCTGCACCAGGCTGTGGTTTGACAAAATGGCATTCCAGACTTTTTAATGACCAATTGGACACCACTGCAGCGCTCTGGGCTGTTACGTGCTCCCGTTAACACCTCAAGTTTGTTCTAATTACTGGATATATTAAATGTGGTCAGCCCTGAAGCCAGTGAGTTATGTGTGCTAAGGTACATGCTACTCCCAGTCAAGTGCCTAACTCGATCCAGATCAGGATGACATGCTTGGTGGTACCCAGATCTGGTTCCAATGACCACAAAATCCCAGTTGCCAGCCCTGCCAGCCTACCCAGGCCATTAACACTGCTCTCCTTGTCTCAGTGCCTTGGCAGACACCCCTAGAGAAATGACAAATCACCACTTAGTACTCCATAGCTCTCCCCTCAGTTCCCTTCTGCCACACTGTATCGCTTCACAAGCACTTTGTCACCACCAGCACATCCTCACTTCGGCTTCTTCCCGTCATCCAGCTTCCATCCCTCACCATTTACCACAGAAGGGAACTCTTTGGAGCAGCTCCTGGCATTGCTGTCAGCATGTGTCAGGTATGGATCCACCCAACATCTCCCCTGATCTTAGCATGGTCAAGCTGTGTGCACATCAGCCCATTTTCATGGAATGTTATCTAGAGCCACCAGGAGGCAGAGGGTATCGTCTGACTTCCAGTTTCCACCACACTAAATTGGAAGGGAGCCTTTGGTACAGAGGTGGTTGTGCAGAGGCTGGCATGAAAATCTGCTACACGGGCCTGGGGAAAGGTGCTGTGAAACTGGTCCACCCTCAACCTTACACAAACATGTCTTCTGCAGCCACGCCACCCCTCCCCAGCCACTGCTCTCCAGACCAAGGTCCGGGGACAGAGCTCCAGCACTCACCCAGAGCCCCCTGGCAGATGTCCGTCCGGGTTGCACCACCAACGATGAACTGAGGGTCATCCACTAATTCCTGCAGGAAGAGGAGAGAATCAGATGCTGGTGCTGGATCTCAGCAGGACCTGGGCTTCTTGGAGGCTGGCACCCATTGCAGCTCTGACTCAGGAGGAAGGGTATATGGTCCCCCAGAGATGCACCCCACCTGCCCTCTGCCAGGGGAATCTGCTTGACTGCAACCCTAAGGTCATCACAGTAAGGCAAGGCAAGATCTTCTGCTGTAGCCATGGGAGGACATGGCTAGATAGACTAATGGCATTCCCCTTGCACCCATGGCACCAGGGGATATTTACACCCTCAAGAGCCCCAATCACCAAGGGTGACACATCCATGCCACACCTAGAAGTAATGACATAGCCCGCCCATTTGAAAGCCCATGGTCTGCTGCCCTGAGGAAGCAAGGCCTGCCAGACATGACGCTTTTCTGAGCAGACACTCATGGGGCATTGCTCTAGGCCCTTGGGAAAGGAGGCCGTGAAGCACTTGAGGGACTTTGAGCACCATGAGGAGCAGGCCAGGGCCAGGCTGCAGCTTGGCAAACCACATCAGTGCAGACATTGCAGGGCAGGGACGCCAGCCCAGCCCAAGGAGAAGCAAGCCCAGCACTTACTGATGGACGCTTCCACTCCACCCCCCGCGTCTTGCTGGAGTGTGGCCCCAGCTCCTTGAATCCAAGGGCAGAGGGGCCGGCTGGGAACTGGGGGTCCCTGAAGAGGGTGCCACTCTCAATGCACTCCTGTTTGAGGGCCTCATAGTCTTGGTTGAGGTACTTGATGGCGTTGTGGTGTTGGCCCACGCCCTCGGCTCTCAGGCGGTCTCTCTGTAGACGGGCAGCCATCCCACCAAAGGGCATCATAGCTGGGCACCGGCAGCACTACCTTCAGCTCCGCTCCCTGCAACAAAATGGGCATGGCTGGGCTGAGGCCGTGCACCCCCTGGGGACATCAGCCATTTCACACAGTGCCAGGCTTGGAGGCTGGATCCCCAATTCCCCACCACCCCGACAGCAGGGACCTTCTCTGCCAGTGTTGCCCCAGCACAGCGAGCAGAGCCGGCACACAGAGCATCCCCAGGCTGGGCCCAGGTGCCAGGAGGACCTCCCCACATCCCACCCCCTGCAGCTGCCCCTTTCCGAGCCATGGCCTCCAGCCTGGCCATCGTAGCCCTGCTGTCTTGAGGGGACACCAAAGGGGCAGAGTGGCTTCGAGGGCTAGCTGGGAGGAGGCAGCCCACCGCGGCTCTCCCATCCCATCCCATCCCATCCCATCCCATCCCATCCCATCCCATCCCATCCCATCCCATCCCATCCCATCCCATCCCATCCCATCCCATCCCATCCCATCCCATCCCATCCCTGCTGAGTGGAAAGGCCGAGCCCGGAGGAATTTCAGGCACTTTCCCGGCCCCAGTAAGCCTCTGCTCCCGGCACAGCTTTCCCGGACCTTCCCTGGTGCCGGCGCCAGCGGCCGCCCCGCGGCGTCTCCCTCTCCCTCGGCCCCGGCTGCCTGAGCACTGAGTCAATCGCGCCGGGAAGGGAGGAGCCCGGCGAAGCAGCCGCAGCTCTATCTATGGGGCCGGCGAGGGAAGGAAGGGGCGGGCCGGCCCTTCCCGGCGCAGGCAGAGGCTCACTCGGGCGGGGTGACTCAAGCCCCGCGGGCGGCCAGGGGAGCAGCCTGCTGGGAGGCACCCGGAAAGGGACGCGGGGTGCAGAGGGGTACCCCGGCACCAGGAGGCCGGGAGAGGGAAGGCCCCGCAGAGCCCCCCTAACACCGCACCTCGCTGCCTGGTCCAACCCCCGCCCCCGCATCAGGGTCACCTGCAGCAGGGACACAGGGCAAGGTGCCACCACCACGGGCCCACCAGCGTTTGCAGCGTACCCTGCCCGACTCCCCAGCCATCTCGGCTCCCGCTCGCTCAGTGGGGCGGGTGCTGAATGCCCTGGAGGTTTCTCCGTGCCAGGCAGGGGAGCAATCCTCGGGAAAATGACCCAGGAGCCAGCAACCCACACAGAGCGCTGGCTGCTGCCTCCCCAGCACCTCATCCCAGGGGAGCAGGGTGGAGCTTGGCTCCGGAGAGGCACCTCTCCTTGCCCTGAAGTGCCGCAATAGCTGAGGGAAGGCAGGCAGCAGGGGAGAGTGCAAGCTCTTGGCATATGCACAGGGCATAAACCTGGCTGCTAACCCAAGGGGTTGCCCTAACCAGAAGCTTTTCAGGAGGAAAATCTGCTCCTCCCCATCACTCCTCCTGCCCTGGGATGATCTAAACCCATTGCCCTTCTCCTAGGCAGTGCAAGTCCTTCTCTCCTCTACGACGGCCCCAAATCTGTGGAGCTCAGCCCTTCCCCGCCACCTCCTCCCTCCGACTCCCACTCTGCGGCCAGCACCCTGGCAGCCTCTCCCAGCAGCGAAGCACTCACTGCCTGTAGAGCCGGTGGGATGGTTCCTCCGGTCTGAGCCGCTGCCCAGAGCCCAGGGGGGCTGCAGGAGGAGGAATCCCAAACGCAGCCGCCCGCACAGCCTCCAGCTCCCACCTCCCCAGCACTCACACCGCAGCCTGCCAAGGGCCAGGGAACTCCCCTTGCCCGCAGCCCCTGCCAGGCTCCCTGCACCCTCTCCCACCCTGCCTACCGGAGCTGGACATGGCTGCGGACATGGGAGCTGTGTGCTGCCGAGACGTGGGCACCGTGTGAGTTATTCTTAGCTCTGTGGCTCAAAATACTCAGGAAGGCTGTGCTCGGTGGCAGACAGAGGTCACGCAAGCGCAGAGCAAGGAAAAACATTTCAGACCCCAGGATGGATGGGGCAGAAACCATGCGGTGCCTTAAGCACCGTGGGGTTGGTGGTTGGGGTTAAGTGGGGTTGGTTGCTGACACCCTCCTAAGGCTGATGTTGATGGACACTGCAGGTTGTCCACAGGGGAGGAACAAGCATGCAGAGACAAGCCAAGCCCCCATGGCAGTTTTCCACACCAGCCAACATCCAACCACAGTATGATGCTTTCCAATATCAGAGGCACCTCTGATCCCTCCCAGGTGGGAGCAGAAAGATATGCTGGTCCCCGCAGGGCCCCTGACACCTTTTGCACATACTTAAAAACTGCTGGAGCGCATCATTGCTGAAGTCCAGCCAAAAATCTCTGCAGACCTCTAGTTTGCCAGCTGCTCTCAGAGATGGAAGGAGGGGGGAGCTCCCTTCCTTAAAACCAGCCAGGCCGAGGCCAGACATCGCATCCTGCCGCATACTCAGCTCGGGACAAGAAGCCGCAGCCGCCCATAGGGTCCCACACTGCGCAAACAGCTCTCAGGCCCTTCCCAACCTTCCGGCTGCCAAAGATCCTCATTTCCCGCAACCTCCCCTTTATGTTCCCCCATCCCCTCGACGAGATGCGGCGCTGGCTCGGGGTTGGCATCGCATCCCGGGTCGCTGCGGTACCCAGTTTACTCGCCGCCCTGATTTGAGAAGCCTCCGGGTCTCTGCGGCTGCGTTATTTAATGCAAAAATCCCCACGGATAAAAAGGGGCTGGGGCGGGATAGGGAAGCCTGGAGCGGCTCAGAGCCTGGGGGAAGCGGGGGGGGACACCCCGCCGACGGGCGGACCCCCCCTCACTGTTGACCCCCGTGCTGGGGGTCGGATAAGGGGAGGGGGGAGGGGAGGGATGGACTTACGGAAGCTGCCGCCGCCACCGCCCTGCCCGCTTCAGCCCAGCCCAGCCCGGCTCGGCTCGGTGCGGCCCTGCGGAAGGTGGGGTTTCGGCGGGCAGGATGTACGAGACAAGCCGGGAGGGGCGGTGGGAGGGGGAATTAAAGGCGCAGCGACCGCTCACAGCTACCGGGAAGGGTTTTACCGGACATGCTGGTGCTGTCCTGGATGCTGTCACCCCCTCCCAGGTCCCGGGGATGAGGGGTAACGCCGATCTGGGCACGCTCCTTCCAACTTTGCTCCAAGCAAAGGGATCGGTGCACACAGAAACCGAGACTGGAAGGAGAAGAGGAAACAACTTCCCCCTGGGAAAGGGTTTGGGGGTGACATGGCACTGCCCCATGCCGCTGGCACCCCAGCTTAACTGGGTGAAGCTCTGCACTGCACCCCACCCCAGGGCTTGTTGACCTGGTGCTGGGGCTGAGCACAGTGGTCCCAATGGGTGTCACCCACCATGGGGTCCCTTCTCCTTCCCTCTTGTGTGGGGAGGCTGTGCCCACACTGCCTCGCTCCTGCAAGCCCAGGCAGTCACGGCCAGCACTGACTGCACCATCTGCCCCTTGCTGCTGGTGCCAGCAGAGCCCATCCCGAGCAGGTCCCGCTGCCCTGGGGCTTCCCACAGCAGGGCTGCCCGTGCGTGCCCTCCGTGACTCACGGTGCGGCTATGCCGGGTGGTGCCATTGCCGACAGGCATGGCCACAGTGGGCAACGTGCAGCCCAGTGTGGTGCAACATGGCTTCGATTGACATGGCATGGCCCAGCCAGGACCGGCACAGCTTGGCCTGGCGGGGCTTAGCCCAGTGTGGCCAACATGGTTCTGCACAGCATGGCTTGGCCTGGCATGACCAGTTCAGCTCAGTTTGTCAAAACCTGGCCCAACCCCACTCACTCCAGGAAGAAGCTCTCCACTGCCGTCCTTTTGGTGCCAGGGCTGAACATGGTGGTCCCAAATGGTATCACCAACTGTGGGGCACCTCCTCCTCCTCTCGTGCCTGGATGCAGCTGGGAATGCTGTGCCTGTACCACCTCACTGCAGGAGCTGGCATCCCCCTGCTCCTTCCCCCAGGCTTCACAGAGTGCCTGCTTTCTAACTCACCCCACCTTGCCCCAGGGGGGGCAAATCCTTGCTAAGGAGGGAGCAGGTTGCAAGTGGGGTCAGGAGCTCTGTCCCTTGCCTGAGGGAAGGGCAACCAGGATGTTCAAAACCAGCTGTAGCGTGGTCCTGCTGCTGCACCCACAAGAGAACACTTCAGCCCTGGCCAGGAAGCAGAAGCTCCCTGTCCCCATCCCCACCTAGGGGACCTTGCCACAGGCAGATTGTTCTGCCCACCCTGGCATGGAGGAGGCTTTGGGATACCCTGCTCTGGGTTGCCATAGCAGCTGCTCCATCTTAGCCTCAGCCAAAACAGTGGCTGTATCACTGCCCACAGGCTGGGAGGGTAAGGGGGTCCTTGCTGGGGTCACCACCCAGCTGCAGGCAGCAGCGTGCTTTCAGCCAAGGAGCAAGCGGACCTGTGACACCAGGGCTTGTTCCTGCTTTGGGCTCGTGCCTGAACGGCTTTGCCAGCTTTTTCTCTGGCCCTGACCACCACTGCCCGTCTGCCCGCTCAGATCCACTCAGGACAGTGCCCGTCCTTGTTGTGACCCTGTTCCCCTCCTGCCTCATTACCCCTCCGGTGGCCTTTAAAGCCGCTTTCACAGCTGACTCTCCTGGGGCAGGAGAGAGCTCCTGCATAATCCCGTCACACAGGCTATCCCGTGTCCTGCCTCCTGTGCTTGGGAGCAGTTTCCGTCAAACACCTGCACAAATACCTGCGCAATTTCCTTCTTCCCTTCCCTCAAGCTTCCCTTTGCAGCCGTGCCTGCAGGGACTTGGCAGCGGGCGCTGTTGTTCTTTTGGTCTTTGGTTCTCTTTGTCTTTTGTGCCCAGGCGTTGCCTCTTCCCAGCCTTTTGGCTTCAGGGTGCCAGGGAAAGGAGAGCTTTTTGTCCTCTGCTCACGCTGTGCTGCACATGAAGCCACAGAGCCCGAACACAGGGAGGTGGGAACGGAGCTGGGAGCCTGGGGTCACTTGTCTATCTCAGAGGCCTGCCCCACACTTCACCTCTCCATGAGCCACTGAATACAAAAATTAATGAGCACGCAGCAGCTGCCCGGGACACACCCCAGCCTGCACCAGAGAGCAGTCCTGGGGGCTGGCACCTTCTGCCCACCCCCGTGTTTGGGAGGTGGCTGAGCTACATGCAGCATCACATGGCAGGAAAGCACTCCCAACCAAGCTGCGCTCCAGGGGTCTAGCACCCCTCACCCTTTCCCAAACGCTGTAGCCGTCACCCAAACCAGGCCAGGAGACAGGTTCCTGGAGAGAGACAGCAGGAGCAGCCACGTAAATTGCTATTGGGACCATAGGGTTAAGCTGACAACCGCCACCAAGACTACTAGCAAAACTCTCTTCCCCTCCCACACCATTCCCAAAGCACCTTCCCCATCCCAGCCTTGGAGCACGCTGCTCTCCATTCACTTGCTTTTAGCAGCAGTGCCTTTGATACCTCTGCCACCCAGAGGGAGAGCCCACTTGGGCTGGGAGAGCCCACGAGCCAGAGCTCAGCTCCTGGCAGCAGGGCTTGTGCTCACACAGGGGGAGCACACAACCCCCTACTCCTCCCTTTGCACCACGCATGCTCCTGCATCCCTGCTGCAGCTGGGGTCCTCTCTCTCCTCCCAGGTCCCAGCCTCCAACCCGCTCCACAAAGAAAAGACTGCAAGGACAATAGCTCCTTTTTTTTTTTTTTTTTTTTTTTTTCTTTTGTACACAAATATATACAGGGTATTATACACATCTCTACACAGACAGTGCCACTCAGAACACACAGCTCTCCACGGCAGAGCCCCGACAGCCGCAGAGGCAGCCCTGGGCCATGGCTGTACCTACAGAGACTGGAGCACCCCAGCCCGCCTGCTGGGCCGGGGGCAAGGGCAGTAGGTGGGTGCAAGAATAGGGAAGCAGGATCAACATTCTCCCTGCCCCAGCCTGGGAGCAGACCCGGGGCTCTCAGCTCACATGCTCATTTCATCTCCAGCCCATCCCTGGAGGGGACGGGTGACATTCACCGTGCCCCCCTGCACCTGCACATTCTCCAGCCCCAGCCAAGCCCTGGGAGCGAGGGCGGGCTGCCCTCCCCATGCATTGAAGACCCACATCCCTTCCCCCCCCATCCCCCCTTTCCTCTGGGCCTGGGATTCCTATGGAGAGGTGTATGGGAAAGTCAGCTACGTCCTCCCCGGAGCAGCCCCCCACCTGCTCCGTGTGTCCTCTAATGGGGGGCGAGGGGGAGAAAAGCCATGGGGTGTGACCGCCCTTCCCCAGAGTGGAGCCGGGCAGGGCTGATGCTTCGCTTGCTCAGGTCTATTAAAGTGCTTGGAGCTCCAGGGCCAGCACGGGTGATTGAAAAAGGTAATGACTGTCCCCTTCCACCCAGCCCCATAACACCCTGGAGGGCACGGCCCCAGTAAAGCCAGTGCAGCACCCACAGATGACAGGCAAAGGGAGGGTGGTAGTGTCTGCAATGAGCACCAAACAGGATGGTGGCAGGGGTTAAGGGAAATAAATATAGCTCAATAGCGGGGAGATTTATTATTTTCCTTACATTTTACACAAGGGGAGGGGGGAAGCAATTGAGGGCAACTGATCCTGACCAGAAACCTCCTCACAAAGACCCCTGTAAAAGGGTCAGACCTCCCTGCAGGTGCCAGAGGCTCCAGTTGACCTCTCCCATCAATCATATTCCCTGCCTGCCCCTGGGACACAGCTATCACCAGGGAGAGGGCAAGGGCAGAGGTAGGGGAGGAACAGCCCCCGTCTCAGGCTGGGTGATGCTGGGGTGACTGGTGACTCAGCCAGTTAGGGCAGGTGGAGAAAGCCAGCACAGCCCTGTGAAGCTTTTGTGCTCCTGAAGATGGTGGTCTTGCTTGGAGAGGGCTCCCAGGGGCATCTCTCCCAGGGCTCCCTACTTCTATGACCACCTCAGCTGGGGGAAGACCTTGCAGCAGCTCAGGGAAGGCAGCCCATGGGGCCCCGTCATAACCAGGCACCCTGCAGGGTGCCGAGGGCCTGTAGTCCAGGACCCTTTCTCCCCTCTCCCTAGCACCCAGGAGACCCCCAGCGCAGCCCCCCACCCCCAGGCCTGACCCTGCTGTGCAGACACAGGGCAGAGAAGGGGGCTGCAGTACCACATGGGGATCAGGTTGATTTGTTTGAAAGGGGAGTAAAATGTGCAAAAAAAAAAAAAAAAAGCCACTTAAAATGATGCTGCAATCCCCTGCCTGTGCCCCTGGGGGAGGAGGGGACAGGACCTGGGGGAGAGGCTGCCTGCGCCTCCTCCTGCCCACAAGAAATGCCCTCAGCACCCCTCACTCTGCAAGGGGCTGCCTAGCTCAGGCCAACCCTGCACCCCTTCCCGGGGCGATGCCACCCCTGACCGCAAGGCCAGGCTGTCACCTTCCTGGTGAGGACGGGGTGGGAGGGAGGTCTCTGTCACCACCCCTCGCACCTGGCATGTCACACCAAGAGGAGGCTGCAAGGGGTTGAGAAAGGGCACAGGGGAGAAGGTGCAACAAAAGCCACCCCCCTCCCTACAGAGTACTTCCAATACACTGACTAAAGCTTTTTGTTTGTCACCTTCCTGTAAATCTAATAAATTATTAGTGTGTTTCTTGCCAGGAGGATGGGGGACAGAGGGGCCTGCTGAGGAACTCCCGAAAGTTCCCCTTGTGCCCCTCCCCACAGAGCACCCAGTCTTCCTCCTCCCTGCGGGTCCAGAGCAGCACTGCAGGGGTCACAGTCCCCCCTCCTCCCCAGGCCCCGGGGTTTTGGGGTCTGGGGATGCATGAAAGAAGGTAGCTAGTAAAGAGCATGCCCGCTGAGCTGCCGGGCCAGCGCAGGGGTGGAGGGGCAGGGAAACGGAGAGCTTGTGGCAGGGCCTCTGCCCTCGCTGAAGGCAGCAGCCCCGGAGGGCGGGCGAGGGCAGTGGCCAGCACCCTCGGTGCCTCTCCCTAGGTCTCCGTGCATACAGCCTGCCCCACTCCTGGGCCTCCTTCCCCTCCCTCCCTCCGAGGTCCCTACTGGTGGATCTCGTTCTCTATCAGGCTGTCCTCACACGACTGGAAATCCGTGTCGTTCATGCCATCCGTGTTGATGAGCTCCTCGTCCTGCGACCCTTGCTCCTCTGACTCTGTCGCTTCGCCCTCTGGCGAGGAGTCCTGCAGCACTTGGGCGATGTACTTCTGCCAGAGCCACACATGGGGTGGGTGATGGGTGGGGGAGAGCAGAAACACATGTTAGCCTGGGGACTTCTCATGGCAGCAGAGCCCAACACGCAAAGCACAAGAGATTGAGGGTGGGGATACGCTGGGAGGGCAAGGAAGGGCCCAAACTCCATGGGATGTACCAGGAGAGTGGTTAAAAGCCAGGGCTGGCTTGGTCCTGCAACAGCAGATGTGCCTGCAGTATGGCTGTGGCCAAACCCCAGCATCCTGGGAAGGCATCACCCCCAGGAAGCCAGGGCTGGGAGAGCATGGGACTTCTCAGTGCTTCAGAGCCCACGTGAACTGGAAGACCGTGCTCCCGTTTTTGCCAGTGGATGTGTCCCCCTGCGGCTGTGCCTGACTCTTAAGGGGAATCTCCTCTGGGAGAGATGCCGCTGCCCTTAGATACATGGAGACTGGGAAGGATTACAAGTCCACACCCAAGCCCTGCCCTCCTAAGGAAGCAGGAGGCTCTGCCTGTACTCCCTGAACAGCTCTGCACAGACTCCAGCTAGAAAAATCTGAAGGAAGCGGCTGGAATAGAGCCAATGAGCCAAGCAGAAGTTCAGAAAACTGACTCTGAGATCCCAGAGAGCTAGGCAGGGGAGGAGAGTCCCCAGAGAACTTCCATAGCCTTTAAGGCAATGCCCATGGAGACCTCTTAGTTGTGATGGCACCAGGACCAGCCCAGTGGGTGGCAGCCTTTGCTGATGGGGAAGTGCTCAAAGATACAGAAGGAGAAGGGAGGCTGACCCAGTTAGATTCACAATCCCAGACAAGAGAGAGGCAGAAAGTAGATGCACAGCATCTGAGGAGCAGCAGGAAAGGGGTCTGTGTGTGTGTGTTAAACTTCATCACCCAGCCTGGGTGAGTAGCACAGGGCCCAACATCCCACTCTTGCTGGGAAACTCTGGGTGCTGCCTCAGAGAGGTGAGGAGCGAAGTACTTGGACAGGGAGTTACCTCCCCCTTCCCAAACCTGGGTAAGGAGCATGCCAAGGCTAGGGCATGGAGGTGGGGACAGGGACTCACAGCGGATTTGGGAGCCGGCAGGCTGGTGGCAGGTCTCCCGTTCTGCCTGTTTTCTATGGAGTCCACTTCTGTGTGGTCAATCTGGAGAGGAAAGGAGAAATCGAGAGACTGCTGGGATGACACATCTGCTGTCCCACCACAGGAATAGCATAGAGGCAGCAGGGACAGCCTCAGGAACCGTTCCCTCTGTGAAGCCAGGGTTGAGCAGCTCTGCCAGGGAGCACTCTAGGCCCCCCCTAGAGTCCCCACTGTTTCGCTGCTGAGCTGTGCTCCCAAGAAGTGTCCTGCACTCCCACCCAGCACTCCACCTCACCTTGTAGTTATGAGCGCTGAGGTATTTGAAGTGGCCGAAGCAGACGTGACACAGGCAGATCACAATGGTGATCACAAGGACCACAAAGGTGAACATTGAAGTGGGGGCCAGGAACCCTGGGGCAAAAGAAAAATGAAATGGTGGTGTCAGAGGGACCTTGACTGTTCTCTGTGGCTGGGGACTGCCACAGGACCACAGCTCAGCCAGGGAAGCGGCTCTGCAGGAGTCCAGGGGCTGGCATCCTAGCCCACCACTCACCTGTGCGCATGGTGGAGAAGAAGAGAAGCCAGAAGAGGCAGAGGATGGGGGCTGCCACCACCTGGTTCACAGCCCCTGAATGGATCTTCTTGTCCAGCTTGGCAGGCAGGTAAGCATAATACAGGTTGTATCGGTCCACCAGGTGCTTAAGCAGCATGTACATGAGCCCTGGAGAGAGGGGAGGGATGCCAGCAGAGAGAGGAATCAGCCTCTTTCCCAGTACCTCCAGTACAGGAAATCTCTCCCACATGACCCTTCTTGCCTCCCCCCAGCCTCTGACACAGTGTGGCAGAAGAGTATTACTTACCAAAAGGGACAATGATGGGGCAGGTGATGCTGTATGTCATGACCACAGTGAAGACGCACATCATCCAGGCGTAAGCAGCCCCAAACTGGAACTCATAGGCCTGGTGCTGCAAGAGGGAACAGAGACCCATCAGCACGACCCCAGGAGCTCAGCGGGGGTGTGCAACACACCCAGCTGTACACACAGCATCAGGTGAGCCCCATTATAGCTCTCCCACCTCCAGGTGGAAGCCACCACACACACCCTCAGCCCCACGACATACTCGTTTGACATTCCTCCGCTCAGCAGCCGAGCGGGCCAGGCAGAGGCGTATCATGTACATGAGCAAGCCAGGGATGCGCAGCAGGTCCATGGCATTCCCGATGAAGGCAGAGGCGATGACATAGTTGACGAAGAAGGCGCCATTGTCCGGCAGGAACACACACCTGGGGAGGCACAGCAAGAGCAGGCTGCAAGAGGTGCTCCCCCTTGCAGGGCAGCAGCCAGAAGTCCCCCACACCTTTGGACACCAACAAGAACCTCCCCACCATGCAAAGAAGGGCCTTCTGTCCAAATCCACTTACTCAAATCGCACAGCGGCTTCGGCAAGGAATTTTTTGTCAAACAACCAGCGGAAAAACACATCCAAGCTGTAGAGAAGGGGGGCAAGAAGAAAAGGGGAACAGTCAGAAGCAGCAATAGACAGACATCTGTATGTAAATATGTGGAAGCTGCTCTAGAAGGACTCGAAGGTCTGACCATAGACTGTTTTGTTCCCTCTTAGGATGTGTCACCAGCAATTATGTAAATCAGACACTGGGAAAAAAAGTGCAGCACCCAAAATGGGATATAAAGCTTCTCACTCACATGTGTTCTCCTCCCTTTACCCTGATACTATCAGTAAAGTATTTTCCTTTTCCCTCTGTTTGGGCACAACATCCATGTAAGGAACAGGTGACTGACCGTAGAGAAGAAACCAGTTAGGTACAAGGCACCCTCCAATACAGAGATTTAAAAAAAAAAAAAAAAAAAATCCTTTAAGAGAAACAAATCCCATTTTCCTCAATTCTGATTTTTTGATATAAGACCACCCAGTCCTCTGGCACCTTGGGTACTGGTGGAGTACAGAGCACCAGAAGCAACAGCAGGGGGACTGAGTCCTCAGAAAGAAGCATGGTCTGTTTAATGGTATCTGGTCAAAATGCAAACCTTCCAAGAGCATTTATCTGCCTAAGTCATAAGGTTATATGCAACAAGGCATTTTTAATCCGGCTGAAAAACATTGCTGTAGTCACCCACTGGGACGGAGGACCATTCTTCTGCCTCTATCAGAGGGTTTGTCTATTCTCAGGAGCTGCCTGACTTTACAACTGAGAGGCTGTATTCCTAATCCTGAATCTAGGAGTGTGTAGATCTCCCACCCTACAATGTGTAAGTAACTCCCTACCGCAGTGAGGGCCCCCTGTCCCACTCCCCAGTTTTTCTTTCCTCTCCATTTCCCTCCTCAGCCACTGGTCAGTGCTGGGAGTGCATGCCAATGGCTGGCAGCTGATGCACCGCTGTTTGCCACAGGGCATTTCTATAACCCCTGCAGGAAGACTTGGGACTCACATCCAAACAGGTGAGCATTGCTGCAGCCTGCACAGAACTATGCTACCCAGCTATGCAGCACGGCCTACTCAGTTCTGTCTCAAATGGGGAATTCACTACTTTTTGCAAAATTTGGAGTGTGCGCTGAGCGCAGAGGTGGGGAGTGCCTCCTTGTTGTGGTTTAACCCCAGTTGGCAACTAAGCATCACAGAGCCACTCAACTCAACACTATTCTCATACCACATCCAAAACACAGCACTGCACCACCTACTAGGAAGAAAATTAACTCTATCCCAGCCAAAACCAGGACACTCCTTCACCGGCAGACCTTGAGCAGACTTTTCACGTGCGTCCATCAACCCTGCCAATTTTTGCTGCGTCATCTGTATCACCATGGCACACATCAATGTGTCTTCAGACTGACTCAATAAGTTCCTAGAGACCCAGCCAGATATGGTCTGGCCTGGCCCCCCAGCCAGAACTAAAGACCACCTTCCCAAGGGGATGGTGGCAAGACACTCGGGCAGCGGGGAAAGGATGTAGTGTAGAACAACCAGGGGTGCATCTCAACCCTCCCTGTGCTCCAGGTCTCTGCATTTGCTTTCCCTTCCCACCACCCCTACCTGCTCAGGCCCAGCGATGGCAGCAGCAAGACCATGAAGATGAGGAAGGTGTAACACTTGTGCATGGTCGTCCTGTTCTCTCCAGACCTGAGGGTAGAGAGGAGGCTGTTAACCTTTCACTGTCACTCTGCCAGCCCCAGATACAGCTCCCCCATCGCTTTCTCACCAGAAAGCGCTTCCCAGTGTCTACTCTGAATCCCACCCTGTCCACTTCTGGTACCTTTCCCTCCAGTATTGTCTGAGGTCTGTTCTCGAGTCCCAGTTCCTCCCCCCTTGTCTCACAGGCCCTCCCAGCCCTCATATCTTCAGAGAACTCTCTGCAATCACCTCTTGTCCTGCAATCCTCAGAGCTGGTGACATTCTTCCCACCAGTCTTCGCAACATAGAGCGGAAAACAAAGCTTACATTGCACATCCAGCGGGGAATGTGCCTCACAAGCAGCACATTTCTAGTGCTCTGCACCTCAAATAGCTGCTACGGCTTCTGGCCATAGGGAAGGTGATTTTGCCTTGGAAAAGCCATGACTTACATGTGGGTACAGGCATACCACCCCTGCCCGCTCACCCAAGCCAAGATTTCCCTCGCTACTTGCATTTCTCACAGTGACCAGACCCATCTCCTCCCAGCTTTCTTCTTCTTGTAGACCTATGTCAAGCTCTGCTCAGACAACCACACTGCACAACAACAGCTAAGGACTGGCAGAACAGCTGTCCAGAGCAGACCCCAGGTGTCCAAGAGGTGCAAAGTAACACCACACTTGGAGTGGAAGACAAGTTCAAGCAGAAGGATCCAGACAGGAGCTTTACATCAGTGAGAAGTGTCTAACAGTCAGGCAGCACGCTGGTGTGACTAAGAACAGGCGCTGGCTGTCCTTACCTGGTCCAGTGCGCTTCAAAGAAGGCAGAGTAATAAACGATGGTAGGCAGAAGAGCAGAGAAGCACCACAGCAGCAGGGTGGGGAAGAACTGGGTGATGATGGGATTCTGCGACGAGGCAGAGAGAGGAGACAGTGTGTTACACAGTGCAGCGGCTCTTGCACCAGCCCCAGCTACAGCTTCCTTTGCTGACACCGAGTCCCCAGCACTGTGGCTGCCACTGTACCCTGGCCAGGCTCAGCACCTCCCTCGTGGTCAGGCTGACAGGATCTGGGGACTACTGAGAACCTCTCTCCCTACTCCCTCCCTTACAGGGGCTCTTGTGCCTCAGGGTGGTTCCCATGCCACTCATCCTGCAGCCGTCTCCAAAGGCCTTACATTGAGGTACTCCACAGGCTTGGTGACATTGAACTTGTCCATAGTGGTGATGATGATAGCAGGGGTGGTGAGGAAGAAGAGAAGGATGAAGAGGACCACATTGATCACAAGGCAGCGGATCCACCAGATGAAGCCCCGGATGGAAAGGTGTTCCCTGAGAGGGAAGGAAGGAGAGCATCAGGACGGCTGCATGGGGTAGGAGGGCAGGTCCGGGGCCTCACGTGTACACCGTCACCCAGCCTGTGTGAACAGCACTTGGGGCACCAGCCCAAGACTTTCCCCCGCCAAGTCAGATCAGAGCTCTACCTCAGCTAGGCTGCGCTTCAACAAGATCACTACATTCAGTTACCAGAGGTGCAGATGGGGAGGGAGACAGGGAGGGTGCAGCCCTTTTCCCATTGGCAGGGCCCACTGAGCCCCACAGAGCTGCTTACCAGTAGATATTCTGTGGATCAGGAGCATAGCTGACAGTCCAGTTGGAGACATGGAGGGACTCGCTGCAGGAGGAGGCCCTGGGCTCCCCACGGCATGCACAGCCCTGACACTTACAAGCGTTGAAATCTTTAAGGATTCTGGAGAAGAGAAAGAGAGAGATGCTAACACAGATCTGGCAGGGACAAGCTGAGGGATATGCCTTGGTGTTGGCATTCCTCCGATTTAAGGTGAGAGCTGGGACAGGTCACCTTCCTGGGGAGGACAGGACCCTTTGGACTCACATGGCTGTGATGGTCTCATTGTGGAAGGTGACAAAGGCCATCCCCAGAGGTTTTTCATTCACCTTCTCCTTCTCCCGCTTGTAGTCATCTTTGAGCTTTTGCTCCAGCTTGGTATAGTACTCAATGGCCTCCACCTGGGCAGGGGGACAGGGGTCAGAGCAGAGACCTGGGCAGCCAAGCCCCAACATTCCCCACCACCCAACACTTCTAGCTCTCCCCCTACCTCCTCACAGCCCCTGATGACACAGCAGCACAGGTGGCCACAGGGCTTGGGGTTGATCATGGATGGGGTGTTGTCCTTGCTCTGCAGGTTGGTGAAGTAGATGCGCCCGCGCTCAGCTTTCTTCCTGAAACAGGAAAGCAAAAGAGAAGGAAAGAAAGAGGGTGGCTCAGAAAAGCTCCTATGGCACTGGACTTGGGGAGCCCATGGCACTGGTCCACCCTGCCTTCTCTCCCAAACCAGGGGTTACCTCTCCGCATCGAGGAACATCAGCCGGGCCACATCATAGCAGGGACGAGCCTCCAGGACAGTGCAGTTGGCGTAGGCCTCCCTGCGGACAGGAAGCACCAGCTCATCACACCTGATGCCAAAGGCTGTACCCTCAAGCAAGCCCCACGTAGTCCAAGACTTCTCTCCTGCCCTGGGCTGAGCACCAAGATGCATAGCAAGAGCTTGCTGGGGGCAGCAGGGGAGCCTGCAGGCTCTGTCCCTTATAGCAGAAGCAACACATGAGGCAAATGCTACATCCTCCAGGCTCTGGCACAAGAAGCCTCTTTGGACTTTTGCCCTGTAACACAAGGCACTCCTCTGACCCCACACACCTCTCTCTGCTTTCATGGGCCACAGGGCTGGGGGGCGGAAAGAAGCGGAAGGGTTCCCAAAAGATACAAAGGATTTCTCTTCTCCCCGTGGTGCTTCTAAACATGGCCCTTCTAAACATGGCTCTTACTGTGCATTCATTAAGGTCCCCAAGGAACAGTAATTTTTTTTATTAAAAAGTCCTTTTCTACAAGGACTGTGATCAGGGCAGAAGCCCATATCACACATCCCAGAGTCACTGCCTCCTGCCTGCATCTCATCTCTGAACTTGACTATGTCCCAGGACATGCCCTGCCCACTACCTACCACTCTGATCCTCTATGGCTCTGCAAGAGATACCTGGGTATAACTCAAGTCACAAAACCAAGGACAGTGCAGATTCAGATAAAAATTTTGCAGAACAATAAGATGCCCAAAATAAGAGTGTTTCTGCTCTCAATGTATTATTGCCATTCCAGGGAACACTAGCACTATCCCAATAAAAACATCCCCATTACAGAGCAGACTTTAATTAGGGTCACGGTGAGACTCACTCAAAATGCTTCTTGATCTTCTCTGGCTCAGCATATTTTGAGATCCCATTGATAAAGAGAGTTCGCTTAACCTAGAAAGAAGGAAGAAAAAAGGAGAGGGGGCAGGTAGGTGTAGATGGCATTAAAGACTGGATTGCAGCAATCCCCCCCAAGGCCTGAGTCAGTGATGGGAAAGGGCAGCCCCATCACTTCTGGCAATGAGGGCTCCCCCTTTCCTCATCCACTAGTTGTTGGCATCCTGCATCCTGGTGGGCTGCAGACTGACAGACTATGGGCTTACACTGCAGCAACCTGAACAGAAACATGGGGGACCCCTAAGAAATGAAGGCAGCAAAAGCAGCTGGAGCAACCCCTGAGGAAGGCACGGGGTGCCCCCCACATGTTCACACAGTGCAGGTCTCTCCTGTTTCCCCACAGGCAGTCAGAGCAGCTGCTCTGGAAGAGATCTGCCCTTTGGTCATGCAGCATAAAGAACAGCCAAAAACAAGACATCCCCAAATTGCTGTGGAATGCGAGGTGCTCGGCACTCTCTCCAAGGCCACCTGACTTGACAGAAGGGCATGGGAAAATGTGCCTGGGAGGGCGGCCAGATCGTGCTCACCAAGTCATCCTCTTTGTAGCGCATCTTGGAGGTGTGCCGGCGCATGCTGTACACTGTCAGCAGCAGGTACAGGAAGGCAAAAGATGTGTGCAGCCACAGCAGGTTATTCCTGTCACAAGGAAGACCACAAAGGTCAATGCAAGGTTGCCACTGCAAGTCTGCATATGGCTGGTCAGGCCCTGAAGGCACTGGGGCCATGAGCAGCATAACCAGCACAGCACCCACATGTCCTACAACCAACTTCCAGGAGCTCAGCCTGGAAATTGGAGCAGGGACAGTAGGCTCACAGTGAGGGCAAAAAACTTTCAAGGAGATGAGGTTCTGCAGCAAGTGGATATTTACAAAATACCCCCTTGAGGGCCTCAATTATCCCTCCCACCCCTGCCCACACATACCCAGAATTCAGGTTAGCAATAGTTGTCCTCCCAAAGCTGTAGGCGTTGTTTTCTAGAGAGAAAGAGGCAGACACAAGCACATTCAGTTATACCGAGTGGCACAGGGCACCACTGGGTTGGGCTAGAGCAGGAATCTCACCTACAGAACAACCCAAAACCCAAGCTGCCCAAGATGACCCTCTGGATGCACCATGCTCAAAGTGGGACAGCAGTCAGGATTTGTCTGTGTTAGTTCTGTCCTGCCCTCCACCGCTCCCCAGTGGTCTGGGACACAGTGTTGAAAGCAGCTTCCCCCAGCCCAGCCAAAGGCTCCCTGCTCTCACCTAGCAGGTCCCCTGAAAAGTTGACAGGTAACACAATGCCCACGGAGAGCACACCCACAGCCACCAGCAGCCCGATGATGTGCCTCTGGAAGGACAGGTAGTGCACCGCATCACCCCCACACTTGTCCCGGATCTCGTCATCCCTGTCAGGGAGAGAAAGGCCATCAGGCAATCTTCTACATTCCCTCAATTGCTGAAGAAGAGTACAGGGTCATGGCTGTCCTCCTGATTTGAGCCCGCACAGCACCCCTGGTTCTGCCCTACAGAGCTGTGGCAAAGCCCTGAGGCAGGGAGCCCAGCATCCAGCCTTGGACCTGCCCATGCAATGCTTACTGCAGCCCCACTCCCCGTGCCCTTGTCCTCTGCCCCCCAGGACAGGCAGCTGGACACACGCAAACCCCACCTCACGCCCTTCTGGTGGGCCTTGCCCACCCTGCCGAGATAAGGGATGGCTGACACCATCCCACAGTGCTCTAAAGCTAAGACTACTCCTGAGCCTGGGAGTCATCATCAGCCTGGAAGTGTCTCCCTGCATCCCCTGGCCCCCGCTTCATAGCCATTCCTCAGACAGCAGTGCTCCTAGCAGGAGTCCCAGGGAGAGGAGCATCTCTGCAGAGCAGCAGACATTGTTTTAAGATAGGACTGAGACAGTGGAGACCTGGGCTGGGTGCTCTCCTCTGTCACAGGCTCACTGTGTGGCTTTAGGACTCCTCATCTAGTCCCACCTTTGCTTGTCCTCTCCAGAGCACACTTTGCTTGTGCTCTTCAGAGAAGTGGCTGCAGCAAGGGCAGCAACTTCACGCAGCCGTACCGAGCTGGGTCTCCCAACACCCTGCACTGCCTCTCCTTCCCCATGTGGGTCCCCCGTGTGCATGTCCTGTGGCACTTACTTTATCCTGAAGATGGCTGTCAGCCAGGAGCAGAAACCCTGTGCAGAAAAGACAGGAAGGTCTCACATCACTCTGTTCCCTTATCCCTGCTCCCTCCTTCAAAGGCTCAGGGGACCAGACTGGTGTTCTTGCACCTCCACAGACTTGGCTCGGGGGAAACAAACCACGAGCACACATATGTGCAGAGCCATGGATGGGTCAAGGCAGAGAAGATGACAGTGCTACTCCATGGGGAACAACACAGGCTGGACTCTGCCACGTGGCTGTCCCCTACCAACTTGCAGCTCAACCTCCCAGGCAACCCGTGGGCTCCTGGCTAGCATGGAAGCTCTCCACAGCCTAGGGACACCCGGAAAATAGACCATACAGGTACTTCAGCAATCATCGTGGACAAGAGGAGCTCTGCAGGGACTGGTAAGGCAGGCTGGGCCAAGCCCGTGCTCCTCGGAGGACACCTAGGGGAGGAATATTTCCTGGGAGCTTCACCACCCATGCATCACACCCTGTTATCCTCCTAAACTGTGCCTTGCTTTTAGAGGAAAACAGCAGTAGAGGTAGACAGCGGTGTGAGGAGGAGCTGGCAAGTATTGTTTGTAACGCTGAGAGACGTTTGTTAAGCCACAGGGAGGTACAGCCTACTTAATTAAGCACATGTCTAGAAACAACATGGTTATATAGAGCCTTGAGCTCCATACCACACTCACACACTACAAGGTGTGGGACCTAAAGCCCGGGGATGAGCAAATCGTGCTTCTTCCAAAGAACCCTTGGTTCAGACAAGCTGTGGGCTCCTTGGCCACTCAAAGGCAAAGTGTTTGACTCTTGCTGCTACTCACGTTGTCCCTCTGGTCGAAGTCCACAGAGCTGGAGACGGAGGTGAGGCGCTCGTAGCGGTCATGGTTGTCGGAGTGCAGGGCGGAGGCTACGCTAAAATGACAAGCAGGAGGCGAGGGAGAAAGTTAGAAGATGCGAGGAGGCAGCCTGGTCAGGAATGAAGAGCACCCACAAGATCAGAGGTTAATTCAGGTAAGTTTGCCCAGGTGAGATGGAGAGAGGTGAGACCAGAGAGCAGAGGTAGTAGTAAGCCCAGTCCCCTCCTCAGATGGCACGCTGAGCCTGGCAGCCCCCACAGGCTTGGCCATGGATGCTACTCGCTCAGGACCTTCTGAGGGGCACCCGAGTTATTCAGCAGTCCCTGCGAGGAGCTGTCAGCAGCTGCTACAGAGGAGAGATGAGGTCTGTTTAGCACAGGGTGTAGACAGAGAAGAAGTGGTGGGAATCAGAGAGTGCTGCAGCCCCTCTGGCTCCAGTGCGGCCACGAGGCGGCAGCCCTGGTGCTCTGGAGAGGCGCTAGCAGCAGCTCCCATCCATAGGGCCTCACTCGCCACAGGGAAGAGGAAGGCTGGGAGTCTGGTGGGCTGTATCCTGCTACACCAGTCCTTCCCGCCCTTCGTGCTTCAGTGCAGGGAATCCCAAGAGGAGGAACACAGCTGAGCCCCAGCGGCTGTGCTGCCGGGAGCCAGGCTCAGCCTAACCTGCTCCACAGCCTCAGCTGGGCCTCCTGCCTGGAAATCCCTCCAGCAGGAGTGGGACAGACAGCTAGAAGTGAATGACTGCAGGCTAACAGCCAGGAAAGCAAGAGAGGTGAATATCCCAGCCACTTTACTCCAGGTGCGGGGAGGGATCTAGATGAAGAACCTGCAGCAAGAGCATCCAAGGCAGACAATAGCCCCCCCACTATGAATGGAGGCAGAGGGCACATGGCAAAGGAGGCAAAAAACGGTCCAGAGACCTAAATTAAATAGCACTTGTAAGATGACAACAGCAGGCCAGGACCTTGGAGGTACAAGAAGAGATATGGATGATCTGAAGGCTAGAAGCAAAGGGAAAAAAAAAAAAAAGATGAAAACATGGTCTCCCTGTAACCACTACAGGCTCAAGGAGGATCAGATGGACAAGAACTTGGAGAAGCAGCAGCTGACAGACAAGTGGCAGAGACGATGTAGATGACACTATGGGAAGGATAACAAGCAAAGACCCTCGTGACCCTGCTGAAGGAAAGAGGATGGGACACGTGGCCTCCCTCAGAGCAGAGCAGCACCTGCTGAGTCCCTAGCTGGAAGAAACGGAGAGAGGGGAAAAGAGATTAGCTGAAGGTCATGGGACTACAGGAGAGCAGATTAGACACTGGTGTGCAGCCTTGCGACTGTGCAGCCCAACACTCTGCTCTGCTGGAGGGACAGAGCAAGCTTTCACCAAGCTCTCAGACCTTCAGCCCGTTTAACTCCCAGAGGCCTTTCAGCTGGGCACAGGGAGCAAGGGTGAGTTTCTGCTGTCCGCAGCCCCGAGGAGAGCCCAGCACCATGACACAGTGCGTTTTCAGCTCTTCGGTACTAGAAAAGAAGAGGGCAGAGCACAAGCAGCACTTGAAGGAAAAACCGAGAGGAGTGTCACGTTATGAGATGACCAGACTAACTCAGCTCCATTCAGTGGGACGCTGAGATAATAATTAGGATGATTGGCAGTGCTGAGAAGACAGAGAACCTTTCCAAAGATGGGAAGCTGAAGAGGTAGTTCCAATGGTACCTGAAACCAGCTGACAGCTTTTTAAAGCAAAATACTAACAAAGCAAGCAGGTGGAGGCAAGGTTGCCCTAAACCAGGAGAAGATTAAGGTGGGACCCTGCCCACTGCCCCAGGTATGGTGCTAGCCCTGCCAGGGAGATAGAAGGACAGGGTCCGAAGCATGGCTAGCCTCAGGCCAAGGGAATTGCAGGCTCCGGGAGGGGAGGCCAGGCATGATGCGGAAGGGGCTTGCTGCTGTGTGAGGCATGAGGTGGCTATGTGGGTGACAAGCTCCACAGGGCTCTGCGATCACTGCCTCTACACACAGAGGTACAGGTGGGTTGCTACAGTCTCCCAGTGCAGACTGGGTCACTGATTAAGTGTTGAAGGCTACCACAAGCCCTGGCAAGGGGTAGGACAAGGGTACTTGCCAATTCTCAGGCCAAGGGACACATCTGAGGAGGATGTCCTCCTGCACCAAGAATGATGCTTGCACATTCAAGGGCTGGGAGTAGCAGGCAGCATACAGGTGTCCTTAATCCACCATGTGCTGCTGCACCCCAGCACAGAGAATGGCTGGGATGGGAAGGTACCACCAGCCTTGGAGGAGCACAGCCAGGAAAAGATTTCCTTGTGGAGCTCCACAGGCTTTTGGAAATTTCTGGCTACCAACACTGTCCCAGCCCCAGCAGTAGGTTTTTGGGGAGGTCAGCAGAGAGCTCCAGCAAGCCCAGATGAAGAACAGAAGCAGGAAGAAGCAGCCCCCTGGAGAAAGATGAGCACTTGTAAGGATAACTGAGGTGGCCCCCCAAGAAGCCTCAAAACGTGACAGCTCTGCTACTTCTGCCTTACTCCCCCTACAAGGTGTTAGCAGTGAAAAGTTGCCAGACACACCTGAAGCAGGGCGAACCACTAATGAAGCACTCAAGCATAGCGAGGTGTCCCCTCTGTGCCATGTACCACAGCTACCACCACCTCTGTTTTCACAGCTCCAACTGCTCTGCTCCTTTGGGGGCAAGGAGCAACTACAAAACCAGGAGCATTCCTGCACCCTCTCAAGGCAGTAGCAGTGACAGGTACCTGCTTTGCAAGTGATGGAGAACAAAAAGCGAGGCTGCAGCTTGCTCCCCAGCCTCAGACACACATCAGCCTGGCTGGAATGACCACCACAGGCCCTATCCTGCCAGCTGATTCTATCTTCTCCAGCATGCACCACCCAGCCAGTCAGCAAGGCACAGGGGATGCTCTTTTCTTAGGCATAAAATCAGCAAGAAAGAGGAAAGAGCAGGGAGGAAGGGTCTGTGGTACTGCTTAATGGCCAACGCTAGGCCAGGGTGCTGGAGGATGCTCTCAGCAGTGCTGAGGCAGGAAGTTTGCTTCTGCCGGGAGAGAGAAGGGACAAAGGTGCTGCCTTGCCAGGCATGCTGTCAACCAGAGGTAGGTGGCAAGGGAGAAGAGCCAACACTTGCCCTGCTCCTGGCAGCCTCACAGGGTAAAGGAAAAAGACAGAAGTCTTGCAACTGCCTGCCAGATCCTCTCCATGCACCTGCCAGTCCTTGCAGCTGATGTGGGAGCAGCACCTGTGGCACCCTGGCACTAGAGGGACCAGGCAAAGGAGGCTCCCCTGTGCCTGGGTGACCTGAGTGTGCTGTGGGCTCAAGCAACTGGGTTTATTTTCTCCACCATAAGGTGGGATAACTGGACATGGGCAGGTAGAGCAGGGTATGTGATGTGGCACCCTCCAGCTTGGCTAGCTGGGACTGGGAACTCCTCGACACTGCAGCCTTCAGGGAGCATTTAAGTGCTACTAGGGGAAAACCAGAGTGCATCCAGCTGTGGTAGTGGCTGACACAAAGGTCAGGGAAAAAGAAGAGCATGAATCCACTGAGAGGCACAAATCCAAGCCCGAACTCCCAGCCACTTAAAATTAGTTCAAAAGCAAGACAGAAAACTGCAAGAGAAAAGGAGAGTGTGAGCAAGAAAAGAAGAAATGAGACCCTCAAAAACAACATACTATTCCCGCTCCTCTCGCTCCGTCTGCCAGTGTCGACGCCTGGGGGCACAGAAACAGAAAGGGAGAGGTTACAAACATGGGAGCAGGTGCTGGGTCTCCTCCAACACAAGGAGCTACGCATCCAAAATGGCTCCGCACGGTCCTGAGGAAGTAAAACCTGCTGATGGTCAGGCTGCGGAAGACCTTCCTTCCAGATCCCAACACCGCCGCAAGCCACAACACTCCAGGGGTAGTGTCTTGCTGCCAGCTAAAGGGAAGCCGTGAAGGTGGCCTGGCTGCACACTGTGGGTGTCCCAGGGAGCTCCTGAGGGACAGGGACAGGCAGAACAGCCTACCCAGGCTGCCTGGCTGCCATCTGAGCTCCCTTTCCATGCATTCCCTCCCCACCCAGGCAGCCAACACACTTGCACCCTGCTCTCACGAAACACTCATCCCACTGTCCCTCTCCCTGGGCTTACCAGCTCTCCCTCACCAAACAGCTGGCACCCCTCTGCCTTTCTGCCTACAGCCACTGCTCCACTCCCTTGCACTCAAGATGCTCAAGCATCGCCTCAGAGAAGGGCCGTCCCATTCTCCCCACCGAAGGTCAGAGCTATCCAGCCCCTGTGGCTACCAGTCAGTGCTTGGGTCCAGATAGCTTAACACCGAGGAGCTGCTGCCCTCTCCCCGGTGAGGTCTCATCCAGCTATTACCTACTCCTCACTTTGCCCCAAGGCCCCTGTGTTGCCGATTTCCCCAGCCAGGACAGGAAAGGAGCAGCATAAGAGCCACAGGGACACAGCTGCTTATCTAATGCTGTCCAGGGCTGCTTATCTAAACCAGGAGAGTTCCTGGTCCAGTGCTGGAAGAAGACAACTCTTTCCGTTGCCATGCACAGAGTGCTCAAGAGCAACTTGCTAGAATCTGTATTGCCAAAGCAACCAAAGAGGCTGGAGCTTGGCCCCATCCAAGCCTTCGGGTGTCACGAGCTCACAGAGCTGATAAAGGGGAAGGAAAACCTATCGTAGCCAGCCTTCAGAAGCCACACTGCCACCAGCACACAAGTGAACTGCCCCTGGAGAGAGACGGACTACCTGCACAACTCCTCTAACTTAATCAATGAGAGTTCCTTATTTTGCACTGGAAGAAAATAATCATTGTCCTTCCTGCTGCTGACAGCAAAAATGAGAATAGCACCTCACTCTGCTATGGAGCTGCCATCCCCAATGGGCCTCAGCGTTTGCCAACAGACAGTGTAGCCCATGAATGCATTGGGCAGGAAGAATCCATACCCAGACTGACTCGTCAGCACTTGGGATGCGAGCTAAACTTGCATTTTAGCTCAGCAGTACAGCACCTGGAAATACAGCCTACTGCTTTCAAGTGCTCTTAACAAGAGGTACATCCAGCAGAGCCACAAAGACACCTTTAGAGGCTAAACAAAGCCTTCACTGTGGCAGCTCTCACCCTTCCTGTGACCTTTTCCTCTCTCCTCCTTCCTTCCATCTGCTGTTCCTCTGTAAGGCCCCTTGCACGCCTCTGTCACTGTATGGACCATAAGTGATACAGAGCCAGTGGGGACCACTCCCTGTGTTGGGAGAAGGATGCTGTAACAAAAAAGCCAGTAAACGGGGATTTTTCCTGTTCCTGGAGCTCAGGGGTTACAACTGGCATTCTTGCCTCTCCCATCCAGCTGCCTCCAGCGTATGCAAAGGAATTTACCCCTTCTGCCCTGCAGCAAAGGGTACCACTCATGCATTTTTTTTCCTGCCCCTCTCCCAAGCTTACCTGTCAGCATCAGTCACCAGGGCCAAGCGTCCGTAGTCCCAAGCAACTTTACGCAAAATTGAAAAGACAAACAACAGTGCCTGAAAGACAGCAAAGGAGGAGGTATGAGATCAGGCACTGTACAGCTCCATCCTTGTCCCCTGCATGCAGATCCACAGGAACAGAGAGGGCAGGAAGGGACAGGACTGCTCAGCTAACAGCACACTGAGGCCATGCAACAGACTGATTTTAGACATGGGGAAGTTGTGCTATCTGGATGGCTGTGGAAGGCAGAAGTCCAGGATGCAGCACACCGTAGCTAAGTTAGCTACGGGATCAACAGGGCCTTAGGACCCAAGGAGGTGAGATTATGGCTGCAGCATCCATGGTCCTGCAGTTCCTAAGGAGAAACAAGCAAAGCCTTTGGGTAGGTAAAGCTGCAGGGACTTGGCATCATAAGCAGAAGTTTTGGGATGTGGGACTGACCTACCCTGACCCATGTCCTGAGGAAAATTTGCAACACCGTTCCACGGGCTCAGTGCAGTCGTAGTGGAGTTAAGTCAATAGTGGCTAAGCAACACTATCAAGACCATAAAGTCAGCCAGAGCAAAGTCTGGGATGACATTTGGAGCCCTCAACTCTAACTACACGACCCCAGTCCTCCCGTCACGGCTAATTAGAGGAGATGGTGCTGAAGGAGCAGTAGGCAGACTTACGAGAAAGCACATAAAGTCGAGGGCTAGGACGGTGGGCACCCCACCGAAGGGCAGCCCCTGCAGCACAGTGCTGCGGATGCGGGCGCTGTAGCAGTAGTCCTTGGTGCTGTTGCTGCATGTGGAGGTTTTGCAGGTAGTCCCTGCTGAGCCCAGGGTGGCGATCACGTAGGGAAGCATCTCTACAGCTTCATCGTTTTCCCTGGGGAAAGGAGAGAAAGGCCTGATTAGATACATGCCAGTTGGACAACACTGTAGCCCCATTAGAGTTAGGGGCCAACCTTGCCTGCTATCTTAGGCTCCTCTGTGCTACAGGATTTCCCTGGGAAGCAGCGTCCAGGGACAAGGTCATCTGGAGAAGCCTGCTGAGTTTGGGGGGTGCTGGAAGAGCCTGGGTGCTTCAGCAACTGTGGTCCCACCAGGCACAGTCTTAGAGCTCCCCTCCTTGTTTCCCCACTCTCACACTATTTAGGTGCACCTCCTTCTCACGGACTACTCCTCTTCTTGAGAGCACAGTGTTCAGCCCCTTCCCCTCAGTATGGAGAACATTTAGGTACAGGAAAGAATGAAAGGGTGGAGTGGTGGGGACATGAAGTCACGTCTGGATGACAGAAACAAACTGCTATGGGACAGTTGCTGCATCATGATCCCACAATTTCCTTTGCCTGGCTGCATGCCATTAGCTTTATTAGGCTGAATCACCACCCTCAGCTCACCGTGGGCCTCAGCCCCCAGCTCCCAGGGCACCCATCAGGGGCTGGTTACACCCCCTGCTTGTTTTCTTTCCTCCCTCTGACTTGAATGCATCTAGATGCAAGCACACAGAGGGCAGAGAAGAGGCTTAGGCTGTACTACCTAGCTGATCAAATATTTTATTATTTTCAGTGGCGTCCTCAAATTTTTACAAGACCTGCAGCTGGGCTCAGGTCAGCATCACTGTAGCATCAGCGCTTGGACATGGGAAGAGCTTCCTCCTGTGCAGAGCAGCTCCATAGGAAACACAGAGAAGACCATGCTAGCAATGGATAAATGCAAATTAAGCATCACCAGGATGGTCTAGAAACGACAAATCAACAGCAGAAACACAACCGCTTTGTGGAACAGGGGAGAGAAAACCCCATCAGCTGCAGAAAGAAGCAGTGATACAGACGGGAAGATCTACCAAGGCTGCTGATCCCTGAACCACCCCTCTTATCCAGCACCCACCAACTACCCCAAATCTTTCACTACCACCACGTACCAAGCAGAAAGGCTGGCTGGCACAGCATCACTGCTGAGCAATGATCAGAGGCTGCTTACCCAAGCCCATAAATGCCATCCTGGTGAGCTGGGCAAAAGAGCCGTCACTTGCTCAAAGCATGAGAAAGCTACCACCACTGCCTTGTGCTGGTTTCAGCCTCTTGTCCCAGAGGTGCCCCTTGCCACCAGCTCTGCGCTTCTAGCTCCGTGCTGGATGGTGACATTAGCAGAGAGGGTGCAGGGCTCTTCCCTCCAGCTCATGAGTATATCCTGGCAATCTCCTGCCTGGCTGCAGAGATTTATCAGCATCGCAGCACATTGCTGGCTGGATAATAACCACCAAACTGTTCACTGTGGTGTCCTAGAGAGCTCGGCTTCAGTGATCCCTCCTGGATCAGCTGGGACAGATGAACAGCTGCAAACCAGCTGAAGCACCCATGAAAAAGAGCATCGTGATGAGCAAAAGCCCAGCTGGGTACAGGCAATCAGGGGTGTCAGCCAAACTGGAAAAGCCACCAGAAGATACCCACAGGTACAGACCTGGAGCAAGGCTGCCAGAAGCAGAAAAAGGGATTGGAAAAGCAGGAGAAGTAAGCCAAGCCACAAGATAGCAGTTGGGAACCAGCTGGGAAGCCAGGCAGGACAATTCATCCTGACTGAATTAATGAGAGACTCGGAAGCTCCAAGGGCGGGATGGGAAGAAATGATGGGATCAGAGTCACGAAAGGGAAGTCACACACTTTGGAGTGGGAACAGCTACACCCCTCTGTTTTTACCTCCAAAGCGTCAGCCTAGATGGACTCACTACAAAGAGAAATACCTCTCATTCCTCTTCTTGGGAATCTTATAAATGGTATCTTGCAGCAACGAGTTCCAGACATTGAGTAAAACACTACAATTGCACTGCAACTCCACAGACTTCAGTTCTCCTTGCACAGTGAGAAAAGGCAAAGAATAAAAGCCTTTGCTTTTTCTAGACCTACTAAGTTCACTATTATTAAGTACTTTCTCCTTCCAACACAAGGTGTCTTCCAGCTCCAACCACTCTCACCGCACACCTCCAATATGGTCTGCTCTCTTTTGACCCTACGGAAAGGTGACCAGAACTGTATACAATATCTTGGGCAGGGAAACGACCTTGACTGCCAGAACAGCATCCTGATGCTCTCAGCATCTCTCCTCACGCTACTCCTCATGCGGCTGAGCATGATTTATTTCTTCAATGGCATCTTTGCCTATTGAGGAAAAAACATTTCTGTAGCCAGCCTGCAATACTGCTGCCCTGAGTAGCCACAGAAATTTAGTGGCCAGCCATGTCCCGGAACAAATCATTCCTTCCAATACACTGGGCTGCACGCTTCTCAGTACCCGCTTTCTCCTCGCCTCACACCGCTTCACACGGTGGCACTTTGGAGTCACTTCAATTTAACAAATCTGAACAACTCCAGGGTATGGGCAGACTTTGGGTACCTTGCTGCACATTATCTTTTTTGGGTCATTAATAGCGAAGGACCTCACAATGAAATTGTTCATTCATTCGTAGACTTTGTGGACCCTCAACTAGCTTTTTATCCAGGACTCTACAACTCCTCCAGTGGACAGTTTTCTTAACAATCTCTTGTGAGATATTTCAGAGGTTTTCTGAACATCCAAGCAAGTTACACAAGATGGCCAAATACTACCTATTATTTTAACTAATTACTGAAAGACTTGCAACATATCAGGGACATATGATTATCCTCCGCAGAGACCAAATTATTTACCTCATTCCTGTATGTTTTATAGCCCCGTTTTCTGGTCGTCTTTCTAAAAGAAACGAGGCTCATATGCTCACATTGCCCACGACCCTATCATAATCATTATTTATAAAAACCATTACGTGTTCAAGACAACCTTTGCAAGCCTGTTGGTAATTTAAGCCACATTTCACAGAGACAGGTCCCAGAGACGTATTTTTTTTTTTTCTGAAGCCCAGAGGACCGACTGGGGATAAACGTTCCTAGCCTCTCCAGTAACCCAACCGGAACACCCAGTAACAGGAAAGCTGTGCCATACATGCCCAAGGCTTACACTTCCCTTTCATCAGCCCAGCCAGATGGCCCAGCAGCAATCAGCACCATCCTTAGGTATGCAACCTCCCACCCATCTGGTAAGCACAAGAAGGGGTTCCCCATTGAGACAGAGGTGCTTCAGGTGTGTGGGAGGGGTGGGAGAGCTTGCAGGGATGTCTGGAGCACTTCTGTCCTTCCAGATCCCCCAGCTGCAGGCACAGCTGGCAGAAGGCTAGAGGCAACCTGCCATCACATCACTTCGGGTCAGACCCAAGGTGCCCAGCTTCTTCTGGAGTTACAACACAAATGAGGCAACTAAGAAAAAGCTCAGTGACAATCTTTGCAGGCTTGATTGACAGTGTCTACCTAGTATCCTTCATCCAAAGACCTTCCCCAGCAGCCTATCAGCTGAGCAGGAGGCTGGCTGGTCTTGCCAGGCACAGCACAACTTGTGGGCTTGGCAATACCTCTGTCCTCACACTCTGTTCGCATCTTGGTCTCAGATGGCTGCTCCAGGGGACACTTGGTCGCCACTTTCAACCAGGCAGGGCAGGCTGCCTCGTGCAGTGTTTTACGCAAAGCACAGGCAGGGAAGAAAGGCGACGCTCACAAAAAGCACAGTCTTGTGGCGCAGCAGCGTACTTGCCATTACCAAAGGAAATCCCCTCCAGCAGGATGGAAGGGAAAAGGGGACTTCACCAAAAAGTGCTCCTCTCCCAAAACACACACCTGATGTGCTGCCTCCACCCAGGCAGAGACAGTTTTGCAAAGCTTTCTGTTCAGATCCCACTGCCTGCCTCTGGGGAAGGACCCTGGGTGCCTCCTTACACCTATACTGCCACGGCAGGTAGGAGAGACTCTGTGACCACACAGACTGTGCTGTTCCTGGATGTGGTTAAAGATGCCTTTCTTGTTCCCACCTTCCCCTGACAGGCTGTAGGATAGGGTGAGCTTGGGTCTGCCTAGGCTGGGATGCTAACATCACCACAAAGTCCTGTGCATCAAGAGACCCAAGGCCCAGGAAGTTGGTGGAAAGCTGTTGTGAGGGCTGGGGTGGTGGGAACCAACCTGATGTGTCCAAGCCCTTTCCTGACCGTGAGCATGGCCTCCCACCATAGCACACGGCAGGGCCAAGGAGGCAGTAAAAGCAGAACATCCAACCAGGCCCCATGCAAGCCCTAGAGCCTTTCCTGCCTTTACTCCGCACATTTAATGCTGACTTCCTCAAAACAGCAAGGACAGCACAGAAAGACTTGCCAAAAGGCATTTTCGGCTCTTAGCAATACTGGACGCCCATCCCCTTTTCTATGAGGGGTGGGAAGAGGGGAGGGAGGAACAGTAGTCCCCCTGCTTCCCCCATCCCCAGAGAAGCCTGCTCCCTGCCCCACACCACAGCCTCTACAACCCCAGCAGGACCAATGTGTTCCCACTGCCCCATGTGTCAGGAGCATTCTGCTTCCTAGCTGAAGTCCCTAAAGCACATCCCACCGGGTCCTGCAGTGCATGCAGCCTCCAGCCCAGCTCCCACCTGCTAAATCCTGTGAAAATGCAGCTCTGGGAACCACTGCTCTCAGGGCAGGGCAGACCCAGGGGCTCTCCTCCTCGCCTTTGTCCTTGGTCTGTAAGTCAGCACAGCTCACTGGGTTTTACTCTTGGATGAGCATCCACGTAGGAGCCAAGCGAGCCTCCACACTCCCGGTCATCCATTGCAAAGGGAAAGAGGGAAGAAGGTGCATGAGGCTGGGAAGGCCAGGATGACACACCTTCACCCTTCCATGGCTGCGTCAGCCAGCAGAGTGTGCATCAGGATGCTCATGGACTCATCCTGCAGTCTGGACAGGAGGTGATGCCTTGCAGGGCAGGGGACCAGGAGACACCCATCGAAGAGGCTGCCTACCCCATGCTGAACTCTGCCATGGCACAGCGTGGCTGAGGCACACAATAAAAATAGCACTGCAGGCCCTCCCAAATGGAGCATTTCCCATTCTCCTCGTCAGCTCACCCTGGAGCCTCTGCCCCTCACACCCAGTGCTTGCATCCTCTGCCAAACCCCTGGCACCAGGAGGAACGACGGAAGAGAAAGCATTCTGCTGGGACTTGGGTAGGAGTGATGCAAAAGCTGGACAGCCTGCTTACAGGCAGACAGATGCATCAACATCAGTGAATGTCTAGCTGTGTTCTTCCAGCCACGCCACTGATGTCAGCCAGATATGAGGAGGTGGCCTGAGAAAGACTTGCAGAAAAATATAAATCAATAAAGCATATGCCTGTGCTTGCAGCCAGAACGACGTAAGCACACAAGCTGCATTCATTCGTTTTCTCACCAGTAAATGTTAATAACCCCATCTGTAATTAGAACAGAGAGATTGTGCTCCAGTAAAGATGCATTTGTTTATGGAAATGTGACAGTCTCACAAGAGGCTGGGGGCAGAGACAGGCAGTCAGATACAAACAGGTCTGGGGTTAGGATACTACCGATCTCCAGACTAAAAAAATCCCCCAAAACCAACAAAAAACAAACAAACCAACCAACCCACAAAAACACTAACATCCCAAAATTTGCTAAATCTCTAGGACATGATGTTCAGGGAGGTGAGTTGCTTTTTGGTTCCTGGACCCAGAGAGTGATGGGGACATGGCCTGTACCTTGCAGACCTGCTCCTCTAAGGTCCCCGTGGTCTCCCAAGCACCGTAAGTGACCCACACCATGACACCAGGGACCTGAGCCCTGAGGATGTGCCACACTGAGCCCCTGTCTGCCAGGGCAACGCAGACTTGCCTCCACTGGGCATTTAGGGACCCTCACACAGCAGCCGGCACCTAAGGTTGAGAGAGCCTTTTCACCCCCAAAACAGCCACCTAGGTTACCTGCACCTTGATGGTGAAGCCCAGCACAGCTCTGTGCAAACCGCTTGCAGCCACAAACAGACCATAGGAAGAACAGTCCAACTCTGGGCGAGCAAGCAGCGAAAAGCCTTGGGAGACAAGGGGAAATGGGGGCTTGAAAATTAGCTGAAAGCCTTTCCCAGAGTACAGCAGCAAAGAAAACGGGTAAATAGCACTCTTGCTGCAGACAGAGTGGTAAGAAAGCTGCCCTGCTCCATACTTCAGACCTGGCATGAGGCTTTCAGGCAGCTGAGGGCCAGAGAAGTGCTGACACACTGGGTGCAGCGAGGAGGAACACGATCTGCAGGCAAAGTGAAAAAGCATCAAGAAGCAAATGTGCTACTGGCACATTTCAAACAAGCCTGGGCAAAGCACCAGCAAGCATACAATAAGGATCAGTCCTGTATCACCAGGAAGGAGGAGGGCCTGTCAAAGCCTTGCATCTCTCTGCCTCCTCTCCATCTCCTCCAGTCAACATACAAGGCTCCCTGCATGCTTCATCATCTGCCTGAGCTAGCCAAGCAGACACCAGGCCTCCAAAGCTCTGATCCGGCAGGCTTGGCTTCTTCAAAGCAAAAACTAACTGCACCCTTGCCCTGAGTCCAAAGTCCTTCCAGCTGGCTTTGCATCAGGCCTCAAATATCTCCCAGCAAAGGGCATCACATCTTTTTTTTGTGTGTATAAGCTTCCAGGCCCAGTGCTGGCAAATGCCATCACTGTCACGGCCAGCCCCTGGCCCCACGCTGCTCAGAGCACCACTTTGCTGCAGCTTGCATACTGCTGTCTGTGTACCTCCTGCTGCTTGGGAAACCCTGGTCCTGCTCCCAGCACTGCTGTAAGCACAGCCAACCACACAAGTGGTTCATCTGCACTGGGACAGTGCTTGGCAGAGATAGTAGACTGTAACAACAGGGAGCCTCTGGATCCGTGAGACAGCTGGGTTTGATTTTCTAAAGGCAACCAAGACCTACAGAGATCACTTCATGAGCAAGAGGGGAAAGAAGCATGGCTTCCCCACCCAAAAAGGGGGAGCGGGAACTCCTCTTGACATTCTGTCCTGAATCTGCTAGAGGGTGATCCTGAAGCGACACAGTCATTTTGGAGACCCCTGCATACTTCCTGGGGCTCAGTGCTCCTTTGTTTCAAAGGCTTGAAACAGGGTTGTTTGAAGAACTCCCTTCCCTGGGAAAAAACACTCCACAAGCTAGGGAATCTCAGCATCAGGAAAATCTTCAAGTTTCAGGTGAAACCAAGCTATTTTATTTCCACAACTTCATCTTGACAGTCATCCCTTGACCAGGCCACATAAAATGTCTTTCTTGGAGGTTATTTTCTCACCCATGATTTTCAATAAGGAGAAGAGCTTTTGGGTGCTAGCTTCCATGAACGTCTGAGAACCTGTCCATTTCACAACTCTATCCCTTTTAAGACCATCTAGGATAGTCAATCACAAAACCTTGCCTTTGAACATCAGCAAAACCCTTCATGCTGCCTTCGCTCACTGGAAACCGCCTGCCTTGCCAAGTGATATGGATTTAGCTCCAGACAGCTAGGTCTTTTTTATGCCTATTTTTTTACAGGAACTCCCTCCAATCTGCTGGCAGTGCTTACAAGTCATATGGTGCCCTGAACATAACGTACCATGCCAAGAGGGGCTGCACCACGGCTCAAAACCTAAGTATGCTGTGGTTCATGCTCCTCTTATCTCAGCTGGCTGATCTGTCCTCAGCCTAAAGGCTCTTTGGTCTCTCTGGCTCTGCATTTTGCTCCCACATCGCACCTTGCTGCCCTCCTGCCTCAGTTTTCACATCCCTTTGGACTGGGTGCTCCTGGGCAAGGGATGCTTTTCCCTGTCTGCCCGTCACAGAAGGGCTTATGGCATCCCCTTCCCCTCCAGGAAGGTTTGCTGGAACAGCAGCACCCATGCAACACCATGCTGCGGCTCTGCTGTCAAGAAGGCCACCGAATTGCCTCCATCTGGCTATGAGGAACCAACACAGCTGTGCCATCCAGCATTTCTGCACCACTAGGGAGAGCTTCCCAGCCCTATCTTGTTTGCCTCCTGACAAACACTATGGAGTCTTGACACCACATGAACACCTCCAGGGTCCTATCCATGTGTCCCATCCTAGTCCATGGCAAGGGCCCACCTCTTCCTCTGCCATCGTGAGGAAGCCCAAACCAATCCAACAGTTCTCCACATCAATCTGCTCTCAGTCTGCATGGCAGAGTCACAGCTAACCTGATTTGCATTAAATTTTGAGTGTTAGATTTCATGAGTCACCGAATCAACTTTCGTTCCAAATATATCTACCTGTCACTTTCACTTCAAGCTCCTGGGCTGCAAATCTATCAGAAAGAAATCAAGTTTGTCTGCCAGCTTGTACTTTATAGTCTATAAAGAAATACCGCTTACTGTTTGGCTTCCCTTGTTTCCTGTAGGCATATGCTGGTAGTGATACAGCAAACGCAATATAAATAAGTTGAGTGGTGAGACTGACAAGGTGCTGGACTTTACGCTGTATATTCTGCAGAACAGTGGCCATAGGGCACTCTGGCACCGATCGGGAGTAAACCCCAGAAAACAGGGCCTCCTCACCTATCACCCCACACCACAGCAGCAGCAACTCTACCAATTCCCAGTGGATGTTTACTAAACTCAAGGATGGAGACTCCATTGTCTCTCAACACCACTGATTTTCAGCTTCTGGTTTATGGACCCCAGTGGCACATGGGCCACCTTTTCCATTTTGCCCAGGTACATATTTCTAGCAAGAGCTTTGCACCTCTCCTCTTTCTCATCCCTTTTTCCTTTGTTTATCAGTAATCTCACCTCATCTTCGAGCTTCTTGTTTATCTCTGATCTTAATCCTCTTGTGCATAGGGGAGCATTAACATATTTGCCTTCCCTCATGCCCCATATCTGTCCCCTGCCAGTCATCACAGACTGGGTATTCTTAGCTGCATCCAGCTTTTCCTCTTGAGTGAGGCATATGTGTGTGTGTCTCTCATAAAACCAGGTTTTTGAACCAGTCTCTCAAGGTCACATTGACTGTTTCCTCCTCCGCACTTCTGCATGACAGGAGTTTTTACCTCCTTGCAGCACAGTGCTCAAAGACACAGGAATTTTGTCCACTGGTCATGATTACAATCGCTTACCTTACACAGCGTGATCAGCACTTCCCACCAAGGAAACCCTTGGTGATATAAGTCACCAAGCAGTGGCAAGGAGCATCTCTCAGAGTTGTCGAAGCTGCCTCTCAGGGCTCCACAGCTGGTTCCTCACCAAGGGGGGTCGGATACTCTACTGTGTCAGCCCTGGGAGCGTCCCTACTCCTTACTCTGCAGCATGCAATCTGCTCACTCAGAGGTTACTGGGGGTAAGATTCACTCTTGCCCAGTCCTCCTGCCCTAAGCACTGACAACACCATACTCAGCATGCACAGGGTTGGGGCATTATCTCTCCTGGACGGTACTTCAGAAAAGCTTCATACTTTTAGCAGGGCTCCATAGGGACCCAGGAAAACTGAAACCCTGCATTAATTCAGGAATGGTGGCAATGACAGTGGATAGGCCGCTTAGAGCACATCCCTGGAGATGACACTTAGTGGCACAGAAAAACCCCCCTTCACATCAGAATATGAGGAAGCTTGGCACTAGCAGGCCTGCCTCTCTCATCCAGCAGGAAAGACACTGGCTGCAAAACCAGGAAGCCCAGAGGGAAACACCTTCCCTTATGGGCACTGGAGGGCAAGGAGCCAGCATGCTGCATGGCCTCCAACAGGAGCATTCTCTCAGCATTGCTCCTACAACAACAGGAACATCTACTCCAAACTCTAGCACCTGCGCACCCTTCCTATAACAAATAAATGCTGATCCTTTCCAAAGGTCTTTAAGCAGATTGCAGCTCCAAGCGTTTGCATTTTGCAGGCTGGGGATGTTCTTGCCTTTTCCTCACCTTCCTTACAGCACTCCTAGGGTAGAGCTTGCCTTGCAGGGTTGGTCTACAAAGGACCCAGAGCAAAGGCAAGCAACAAAGGTCAATGGAATCGCAGCCCTGCAGCAGGCAAAATTGAGCTCCCTTTACAACTCTGTGCTGAGAAGAGATTTGGCAGCCGCAGCAGGAGGAGGAAAGAAGTCAATTGTTCCTCAACAACAGCCGACATCAGCAAAGGGCTCTCACAGAAGGGGTCTGGATGTGGCCAGCAAGTCAGGACAGTTATAGGAGAACATCTGGGAACCAGCATTCTGCATCTGCTGGGGAAATCATGACAGGAATCAGAGCTCTGGCAACAGCAGCACAGCACAACCCACGGCACAGCACCAGGGTACTATGCACAGGGCTGGCACAACACCCAGTACAACCAAGAGCAAGAGGGCAACCTTGGCCACAAGGATGTCCAAACTAGGACACTGACGCTGGAAAAACCTTGAGGTTTTATAGCACACAGTTCCACTTATGCACTCTGTCTCAGCAGCTACTGAACAAGGGAGACAGAGGCTGTGAGACACCAATTTTGAGCTCTTGCTGGGCACTGAATAAATAATAAAGGTCCATAGCAGAGTGAGATGGACATTAAACACAGGTTTGATACTGTCCTTGCCCCCAAGCTCTCATCTATACTACAGAGAGAACCACTGGACCTCACTTGGCATATCAGTGCCCAACGATGTCCCAATTCCTCTTCTGCTGGCTGTTTGCTCTGATGCTGCCAGAGAGATCTAGAGGCAGCTCCCCGATAACCTTTACCCGCTGGGAAGAATGAGGGTTGAACACCTCTTTCTGAGCTTTCAGGGCAGCTCTGCCTTCAACTGCCAGGGCTGGGGTCTGCAGGCAGGAGTCACTCGCACGCACCATGCTGGGAACGCTGGGCTCCCAGCCAGCCACCAGCACTTGAGAGATGCTGACTGGGCTCTTCTTTTCAATGGTCTCCCTCCACCCCATAAGGCTTGGCAAGAGGAGCTGGGCCTGGCTTGGGAACACAGGGAACAAAGCACCGGTTGGGCACTGGGCACAGCGATGATGGCATCCAGCCGAGAACAGGAACACTGAAGTGGTACTTCAAGGTAAGCAGCCCAGCTCCCAGCCCCACAGATAAAGGTGTGTGAGATAAAGTGGCTGCTTAGACTTGGAGGAGGGTACTGAATTTTCAGTAAGACACAGCAGTGCAAGTCTTGTGTCATATGGACTCTATCTCAATGTTAGGACAAACAAAGAAACAGTACTTTAACTGGGCAAAGCCACTCTGAGTCACTGTTTATCCACAGAACACAGCTCCACAAGAGCAAATATCAAGCCTACGAAAGTTCACTAAAGACTTGCAGTTGGTAACCTGGGCTCCTCTTGTCCACAGCCCTAGCTGAAGCTAAGGTGCTCACACCTAAGATCACTGAAATCCTGACTTGACATGAAGGAGATGGCTTGGAGGTCACCCCAGTAGCAACATGGAGCACACCAAACACTGTGCACCAAGGGCTGCTGGAGGTGAAGTCAGGAAGAGCCCTCCTGCCCAGATAGAACACCATCACACAGAAGAACTAAGACCTAACAGCCCCCTCAGGCATGCCTGCCAGACAGCCCAGCATCTTCTGGGCTTGGCTCCTCCAGGCTGTGGCGTTGAAAGGAAAACAGCAATAGGTGCTTTCCATGGGCTTGAGTCTGGACAACACCCAGGAGCAGCTAAGCATCATGACCTGGAGCTGCTGCAAGGCAGTCTGCACACCTGGAGGCTGCTTTCCATGGAAAGCACCATCCTAAACAGAGTGCAAATCAGCAGGGAGCTGCCTGATTGGAGCTGCACTGACAGCCCCAAGAGGGACCATGCTCAGAAGAACCGCGCTGCTCACATCCCACTGCCTCTGCTACCAGGTTAAGTCCTTCAGCCTTGATCCTTACATGTCAGTGGGAGCCAAGATCCACCACTTATTCTGGCATGTTTCCCAAGACCACCTCTCCCTCCCAAAGCACAGCCTCATACTCTATGCTTCCACAAATGACACCTAATGCCAAAAGAAAACAGTGTGATGGCTGGGGTCCAGGTGCCCCAAGCCTGGGGTGAATCTCATCTCTGACCTTGTGTCTCCATCCTTGAGTGAAGCCTTGAAGTTTGAAGGTCACCCTGTACCCACAACCCTAACCCTTCCTTGGACATGGGTATCAGCATACAGTACAACACTGGCAGGATGCACCAAAGCTCACCGTACATTTCCACCAAGAAATCACACTCCTGTATGTTCCCCTTCCATGGAAAGGGCATCTGGCTCTATGGATCAATGTGAAGAGCAGTATCACAGAGGCAGGCAAGAAGGGCAGTACAACCAAATAAAAAGGAGCCAGCGGTCGCCAAAGACAATCAGGGTACTTCTGGACAACAACACTGTTCTTTGCTGGTTCTGTGCTGGAGAGGATGAACATGCTGTTCCGTACCTCATTGCTGGATCAAGACAACATGTCACACATATTGCACGAAAAGACAAATCACTTGTTAAAGCAGTGGTTGAGGCTTCTAATACAACATGGCAGAACAGCAAGCAGGTCCTCCAGAATTTTCCTTATAGGTGTGAAGTTTGCCTGACCTTCCCAAACACATCACAGGAGTAGGAGTATAAAAACAATTAGTAGATTATGGCATTCCAAGATTAATTACTAATTAATAACCCAGGTGAGGTTACCACTTAGTATTTCTCTCAATGCATATCAAGATTTGGCAGATGCTTTGGACTAATGCTTGTTAAGATATTTTTCCAAGGATCTTCATGCAAAAGAAATCACTCCTGCTCAGGAAAGCTCCTGAGTACACATACTTATCTTGAAATGCTCTCACTGAAGTCATCATAACTTAAGTATACGGCTAAATTAAAGTGTTTACCTAAAAAGGGACAGACTTGAGCACTGTGCTCTGCTTCAAGCACCAAATGTTTTCCAAGATCACTGTCTGAACCCTGGCTTTGTGCACCAGTTATCAACCCAGCCCCAGTTGAGTGTCTTAGGGTAGAGGCAGCAAAGATCAAGTAGCTTAACCAGAATTTTTCTTTCATAATGAGAAGTATGTTCCTCCAATACTCTTTATAGTGACTGGTTAAATCAATGATCCTAGACCAGAAAGCTTTCTTCTCTTCAAATTTCCTAGTTGTCTCATTTTCACATAGTGGGACACACCTGAACCTTGTTGCAAGACTTGCTACCAGACATCAGCATTAGCATCAGGGCTTGCCTGGCTCCTGGCAAACACTACCACACAATCAATATGGCCTTTCCATTTCCATCACTGTTATGGGGTATTTTGAAAGGGTCTCATGCGCTAAAGCACTTGGGTACCTCAGAGTTTCCACAAGCAGCTGTATGATCTAGGGTCTCCTGTGCTCCCACCAGGGAACATGATCTACAGATGCGAAGGGCAGAGGCGAGCTGCATTAATTCATGATGGAGGTGAGGCTTCCCAACATTTGCTTTTCAGATCATGGTGTGGAAAGATATGTGCTACACGCTGGAGATAAGGCAGGAGCCTCTTACATGTTGTTTTTTATCAATGGAGGAAGTGCAGCCACACTGCCTCATCTCACATGCCGGTCAGGCTGTTCCTGGGATGCCTTTTGCCCAGTGCTCCCAATGCATCCCAATCAGCTTGGAGCAGCCAGCCCGATACTTCACAGGAAAGCACTAGCCAGCATTAGGTTTACATGGTTTAAAATACAACCTGGACAATGCAGGGTAATGCCGGACAACACTGCTTATTCAAGCAGTGGACCAAGCAAAGCCTCCGTTCCTCAAACCACAAGAGCTTTCAGATTCAGTCTGCACTTTGCAAGCCATCACCACCCTCCAAAGTGCTCCCAGCCCAGCTGCTCCTTCCTCCCAGTCACCCTCCCCTGCCTGATGAGGGGAAAAGGCTGCTTAAGCTGGGGACCACTGATTTTGCACAACCCTGGCAGAAGGCACATCCCAGGCACACCAACTCATAGCTCCTTCTTGAATCTCAGCTGCCTGCAGTGGGGACATCCCCTCTCCACCCTGTGCTGCCTCCGGAGGGGAAGGTGTCTGGCTGTCCCCAGAGCAAACCTGGCAGCCACGCTTAGCTCCCCCAGGGCCTGAAATGGGAAAGTAAAGAGATGCAGGAGGGCAGCACCTCCTCCAGCCTTTCCTCCTGGGTGGCCAGCCCTGTCACTGCCACCCTGCCTGCCTGTTTACGCCCAAGGCTTGCCATAGCAATTCTGCCACAGCCCCGTAAGCAAGCAGGGAGATTGGAATCTCACCCCTGGCACCCTGCCCTCTGCTTACGCCACTCGACCAGCATCCCTGTCAAAGACTCCAAGGAATCCCCAAGTACGGAAATCGGGCCTCCGCTGAGGCTGCGGTGCCAGCCGTGAGGCACAACTGCCGGGGATCAACTGCTGGGACTGGTGGCAGGGGGACATGTCCTCTCAGGGTCAATGCTGGGACCCCCGAGATCAATCCTGCCATGCAGAGCTCTGCTGGGCTCCATGTCACATACAAACCAGAAGGGTGACTCATTTACTGCAGCTCATCAGAAATCCACAGAACCAGCAGCACTTCAGGGTCAACTCTTGCTCTCCAAGTGGCACAGGCCTAGGGACATGCAGGTGCAAATGGGCAGCAATCAAAGAGAGATCTGTCACTTGGTACCTTCTACCCAGCACCCCAGTGGGCATGACAAAGCAGCCTGGAGCAGTTAGCTGCTCATCTTCAGCATCTCACCCAGATGCCGGCTATATACCTTCTCCCAAGTCACGGACCATCTCAACAGGAGGAAGCTGACAGCTACCAAGCCTCAAGTTTTACCCCACTGCTGCCAGCTGTCGTACTTTTGTCCCTGCATGGAACACCTGCAGTCCCTCAAGGATAATTGTAGCCCAACACAGCCCTGTGCATCTATCTCACTTCTTCCTCCTGAATCCTAGCTGCTTTCAAGCCTCTTCTCCAATCCCCCTATCCACATGTCAGTAGGGGTGGGAGGCTGTGGATGGCTTCTCAGGGCCAGCAAGACAGATCTGGTGCTCAGGAAGCTTACCCCGACCCATGTCCACAGCAGCCTCTTGAGAAAGTTCATCAGTGCCTCCGCATGCCTGCCAGCCAAGCTCACAGCTTCCAGGCCCAGGTCCCACTACGCCTATGCTCACCAGCAGAGAAAACTCTTCCCAATATAGCATCAGTTGCCTATTTATAACACGCTGTTTACCAACACCAAGTGCTCTCTCGTTGGAAGCAGAGGACAAGATGAGTCAAGGGAGCATGAGCAAGGGACCCTTCTCCTGTCATGGGAAGATGAGGGGACCATGGGAGGGTTACTTAGGGCTGGATGCCACAGCATGGCTGATCACCTGCAGTTCCCTCACCCATGCAAGCAGACTCGAGGGCATGCGCAGCACTTTTTTTTACATCAGACCCTTAAGCTCTGGGAAGATCTTCCTGTGAAAAGGTGAGATCAGATCCAGCATACCAGCTGGAGTGCACTAGCATCCCCTTGCAGCCCCACTCCAGGGTCAGGAAGGTGCTGAAACGTCAGCAGGTGTTGAAGAACAGATTTAACATGAGGTCTCCAAAAGCTTCCTGACACCCTCTTCCAGCAGCTCAATGAAGGGCTGCTGGTTGCTACAACACTTTGACAGGGCTTCTTCAGGCAGTACCCATCTCCAGGGGGAACCACAGTCAGCAGTCCTCCAGCAGGTGGGTTGGAGGCAGCCCCCAATGCTCACCCTCATCTCGTGTCCCCTCTGGATGGTCACTCTGTGAGTGCATTTGCTCAGCACCCCTGGGAAGAGTTAGATCTGGGGGGACTGTATAAAGCAAGGACACTCAACTGTTAAGGCAAGCTATGGGTCTCAAAGCTGGATTGGACGGGAAAGGGTTACAACACCAGGCTCCCGTGGCAGTGTCTCACATTCAGGATACTGTCCAAGAATATGCTCCTGAGCAACAGAAGGCAAGAAATTAGTACCTCCTAGGAATCTTTAAATTTTGGAGACTTTCTCCAGTGTCCAAGCTCTATGCCCTCCTGGGTGGCTGGAAACATACCCCACATGATGTTATTGAGTTGCACACGCATATGGTGGCAGATAAGAGTCTTGAAGCCCATCCAGGTGAAACAACCGATGCCAGCCCCTGGCTCCCCACAGAGCCACCACCGCATTTTCCATTCCCCCCTCCCAGCATCCAGTCATCTCCTGATGCCAGGCTCATTTTTAGAGCCTTACATTTTCCTCTCCTTCTCTGTCTTCGAGAAAGTTATTGCTTTCCTGCCCTCAAAATAGCCAACCTCTCTTCCACCTTACCAAACTGGTAATGGACCTCCTGGCTCCATTCCCCTCTGTCATTTCCCAGATCTATCTCCTATGCCATTGCACTTACCAGCCCCAAACAAGCTGGCGAGGATACACACTTACATTAAGAGGCTGGATCAATTTTTGAGTTTTTAGCCTCTCCTAACGGGCACAGGGACAGTTGTCTTGGGGGTTTTACCAGAAAGCCTCAGCTGGGGCTTGGTGCCTGTTCAGCCAAGGTTTGGAGTCCAGAGGTGTGCCCGAAGCACAGTGCCTTAGCAGCAAGGACATGGGACATGATCACACACAGAGCCCAGGAACTGCTGGTCAACTGCACAACGAGTTTCATCTATAAGCTGTCCACTTAGCTCGCCCTCATGTGTCGTCCCTTCGGCACACCTTCTCCCCAGCGAAAAGCCACAGGCTTGGTAGGGGTGCAGGCTTCTGCACTCCATGTGCTGCCAGAGGCAGTAGCACCAGCAGTGCTGCCCATGCCCAGGATAATCCTTTGCTCTATTCAACCTCCTGGCTCACCCCCGTACCTGCTGCTGGGCCCCCTCCTTGCCAGCTTACCACACATCCACGTGGCATCTCCCGGCCATCCCCACCCATGACCAGGCCCACCCACTCCTCCGGCACCGATTCACCCACCCCCAGCACTGACTCACTCCCCGCCGCTCACGACTGTGCATCCAACTCGCCTCCAGCATCCCCGCTGCCCCGAGTCACAGGGCGAGGTGTCAGCACTCTGTTTCAGAGGGCAGCCGCAAAGCAGTGTGGCCCCTCCACTTTCTGCGGTCCGCTCTTCTCTCCCAGCATCCAGAGTCACCAGATTAGGAGCACAGAAACCACATTTTTGCTATTCCCTTTGCTACTTGTTTCGGTTCCTCCCTCACCATAGCAAGCAGCAGTGTGCACCAGCAGGGCCTCCTCCTGGACCTTCTCACCTGCTAGACTACCAATGGATTGCGAAGAAGTTCCTGCCCTACCATGCCCAACACCCATACCTTAAAAAAAAGCATCAGGGGTAGATAAAAGAAAAATCAAACCAAAAACCCAAACACACACCCCTCCAGCCACATTTGAGTCTCAAACCCTCATTGATCCTGAAATCCAAACAGCATGGGGTTCCTGCAGGCAAAATGGGGCATGAAAATGCACACACCTCTAAGTAGGGAGGCAGAGCAGGAATAACAAGGCAGCCGAGCCCCAGCGCTGGAGTAGGAGGAGAGGGTGTTGCCTCAGAGCTCTCCTTGGAGCCTCCAGAGCCAGCTCTGCAAGGAGGGGTTGGTAGGAAGGGCAGGCTTCAAAATCAGTAACATATTGCAAGACAAAGGATGCTCTGAAATGCCGGGGTGGGCTGAGAGGCAATTAAAGGTTGATCGGGATGGTTGACAGGCTGGAAACAGGCAGGGGAAAGGGAGGGGAGCAGAGGGAAGAGCAGGCAGGGGTGTTTGCTATAGGCCAGACAGGCTCACTGCCCTGCAGTACCTTTTCAGGACTAGGCTGGGAATTTCCAGTCCGCATACCCATTCAGCCACAATACATAGCTCTACCTGCACCACTGCTTGGATGAGCTGGAGTCTACCTTCACCAAATGAGTTTAAAAATCCCTTTTCTTGCTCCAAGAAACATGGTGCAAAGAACAAGAGACAGTATATGTGCTGCAGTCCAAACAGCAAAGCCCCCTCTCCCCATGCTGTCCAAAGCCCGCTTTGTTCTCTATTTACCAGTGACGCACTTCCAGCACTGCTTTCCTGCCCATACATCAGTCACTCCCCTGTATTTTGAAACAGGCTCATTAAAACTGCATACCTCCTCTACTTTGATTGCCCCATCCCTTCTCTTCCCTAAATTTCTGAGCTCCAACTAGAGGTTCTATTTGATCTTTCACATCCAGCCAACCCCAGATACACCTGTGAGCAAAGCTGTGTTAGACACAGGGGCAAAGACCCAAGCTTACAACATGTCTCCACAGGCATAAGTCTGCTGATGGTGGAGCAGTTATACTGGCAAAACTACTTCTCAGGGTTTTGAGGTGGTGGAATAAGCCAGACTGAGAAGCAGGAGCATTTTTGCCAAAATAATGTATCAGCAGAGCGATCAAAACAGGCAATCCTACACATCAAGCAGGCCAGAAGCTGCAGGTGTTTTGAAGAAGGCACCTAATGCACAACACAGACACAGCCCAAACTATGCTCAAATACTGCTACCATACCATGTTTTTATGCCTTTGATTTGCAAAGGTGTGTCCCTCACCTCATACCCACCAGAGGAGAGCTGAGTTATGTATGGCTGCTATTCCACAGGCTCTTCTGGAGCAACTCAGGCTGATCCACCCTGTAGCACTCAACTCCCCAGAAGACACAAACACTTACCGGGGTTATTTCCTACAAACCAAAGCTCCACTCCTATCAAGTGGAACAAAGCTTGAGAGAAAACAAAATAAAGGAGTGAAACACTGGGGTATTTCCCCTCTTCTCCCCTAAAGCACATCAAAGCATTCGTTTTCCCCTGACTCGCAGTCACAGTCAGGAGCTACCTACTAGCTTTGTAATTCCCCTCCTACCCCAGGCAATAATAAAACATGAAGATACGAGAGCATGAGATTCCAGGAGCACTAGGCAGCAGGGATTTACAAGGGATACATCCTGTCAGGCACACTGGATCATTTTTATTTTTAACAGCATTACAGCATTAGTGGGTGAAAGGGAAGTCGTGGATGTAGCAAGATTTTAGCAAGCCATCTGCTGTGGTATCTCACCCAATCTCCCTCTCAAGGTTTGTTCATCAGGCTAAGGCAGAAACGTCACCTGATGGACTGAAAATGGGCATAACGACCCTAAATAAACCAGCAGCTATAAGCGACAAGAGCACTGGACTATAAGCTGGCAGGAACCAGAGTCAAGGCTGACTTTTGGTTTCATTCATCGTTTTCACTCACCAGAGTGTGAAGTTTGGAGAGGTGGTAGATGCTGGCTGCTCCCAGGTACCTGTTTGGCAAAGAAGCCGACCGTCACAAGGGAAGGGATGCTATGTATCACTCAGAGGTGGATGACAGGCTGGTGCAAGGAGAGGCAGGGAACAATTTCAGAGGCACAGGCACAGGAAACAGGTATATGTTTGTCAAGGCATGACCCTACGTTAGCTGGAGCCAGGCTAGTGCTTTCTTTTTCTAGAGATGCCTCCTCATAAGGTAGAGGAGTCTCAAGGAAAGGGCTTAGAAGATACTAAGGCAGGAACAACAAACAAGGAGAGCTTTGAAAGCCAGAGAAAAAGGAGCACCCAGAGAAAGTGGTAACAGGTGAAGACAGGGACCTCCACCCATATAAGAGGAGAAGGGAGACCTGGCTGCACAGCTCTGAGGGAGACCACAGCCCCAGGATCTCACAACGGGTTTTTCTTGCCACTCTTCACAGCCTGGCATTTCTACCCTACAAAGCTAGTGATACACAGTCATAAGATACATTATGCTCATGCAGGATAACCAAGTCCCACCTTAATCTTTTCCTTGATTAGATAAACAGATTGATCTCCTTATGTTTCTCACCATAAAGCTTTCTCTCCAGCCCTCAGATTATTTTGTAACTCTTTTCTGCATTCTCTTCAATTTTTCAGCATCCTTTTCTAAGCACTGACACTGGATTTAGACAAGAGTATTTTAGTACCAGTCTCCCCAGCACCTCCTACAGCAGTAAAGTATCATTCCTAGGGCTACTCACTGCTGCATTTCCAGGTGTCAAACATTTCATATTACTGCCAGGCTTTAAAGGGCCTTAATAGGTCATCTGATGAGACTCTTTGCTTGAGGCACAGCCAGCTGCAACTCATCCACATCTACAGACTTTTGGCTAATTTGTTCTAAAACAAACACCACCACCCCCCCCCCCCCCCCCCAAAAAAAACAACAACCCTAACACTCCCTCTTCAAGATAGCTGC
>KZ505686.1:0-112674 GCA_002844005.1 Limosa lapponica baueri | reverse complement strand
ACCCCCAAAAAAAAAAACCCAACAACCCTAACACTCCCTCTTCAAGATAGCTGCCTCTTCTGCTTCACCATCCCAACTGATACTAAGGAAAACCATGAAGTCTGAACTTCCTCATTACAAGTAAAGTGACTTCCTGCCCTGTCTTCATCACTACAGTCTTCTAGAAGTACATTACTGCACATTCTTGAAGACCATGAAGTTCCCTCTTCCATCTTCTTCAGGCTACACAGTCCTAGTTCTCATCCTTCCTCCCATAGCATATTTCTAAAGACCTTAATCACTCTGTTGCTTTTCTGTATACTCTCTAGTTTGTGCACATCCTTCTTCAAGGGTTGCATCTACATCTAAGCCTAGTCATTCAGCAACACCTCATCTGTGTTGAGGAGACAACTAATTGCTTCCTGCATCTTGGAGGTGTCACTCCTCATACACAAGGCTTGCTTCATGTTTTTCTCCTCTCCAGCAGAGCACTAACTCATCCTGCTCACAAACCCTGGTAATACCAACATTTTCCCCTGCCCTGCCCAGCCAGGCTCTCCTTATCAGACAGGAACCCTTCTGAGTACAGCTTTTCAGCTAATTGTGAGAACACCTGAGGGATGTTTCCTATCTCCTACTCCTTTACTCACTGTTTGTTTACGAGGCTGACACTTGGGTCGGTGATACAGACTGACTTAAGTCAAGATCTATCACATCCATCGCCCCCACTCAGCCAGTAGGCAAGCCATCCTTCCAGGCAACGGCATTGACCAACTTGATGTGGTACGTTCCAGACAAACGCATGCTGGTGGATTTTTAATCAGCATATTCTCCCACCTCCTTAACAGGATAAACACTAACTGCTTAACTGTTTGTTCCAGTTTACTTAGACAGGCTTGTTGTAGTCCCATTCTTTCTCCCTGTATTTCAAGGGATCAAACCTTGGGATCTCCCTCCACTAGATGTTCTTTAAGGTGGCTACTCACCATGCAAAGGTTGCCTTAGTCTATACTTTAAGTACTTTCAGGGAAATTTCATATGGCTTTGCCCACATCTAATTTACCTAGTCTTGTCACCTGTTCTGACTTGTGCTTGGATTCACTTTTTAAAATTATCTCCTTTAAGTACCTTGTCACCCCTGACCTTCTTTGCAAGGTGAAGACAGAGTTCTTACTGTCACTTTTTATTTGTTCCTCTTTTCCACGCAGCCAGGGGCCAATTCCTTTTCCTATGCACTAGCTGCATTGGCTCCTTCTGCCCTAGCTAGGAGTTCGTACTGAGTTTCGTATCCACCGCAAATCCAGTTCCTTCCTCCCGGATTTATAACTTTGCGCCTCATGCCAACTCAGGCTGCCTGTTCTGTGTTGTGAGTAACAGTGAGCCCCTGGGCAGCTCCTGAAGTTCAGCAGACACACAATAATTCATTTCCAGGTCTATGCCTCAAGCAAAGACAAGAGCCCAGCAAAACCAAATCATCGACATTGCATACACAGTCATCCTAGGGAAGATGTCAACTTTACCAGCATCACCTGAGAGCCTCCAGAATCCAATGGTTTCACACAAAGGGAGTCTAGACCATGTACACAGGCAGCTGAGGGATGAATCCCTTTTAAGATCTTCCTTGGGACCCCTAAGGCACTACATTTGCGGCTCAAGAGCCCAAGTATCCCAAGGTCAGCTGCAGAGACCTCCCCAGCCTGTGTCACTGCCAGGCTCTCTCTGACCTCCAAGCAGAAGACATCAGATGTGGATAATTATTTCAAGCAGGAGACAAGGCCTGCTTCCATCTGAGTTTCCTCTAAGTAAAAGATCATGCGAAGATTGTCTCACGCCCTGGCTTTGAAGGGACCTGAGACACAGCCTACTAAAGGTCCCTACTTAATTAGTAAAAGCAGGGCCAGGCCAACACATGACTCTCCGATTAAACGCACTCTCGTAAGAAATTCCACGTAAGAGTAGCACCCTCCCCCTGACCCATGCCAGCAACTCATCAGGAGACAGTGGAATGTTCTTAAAGGAGCCCATTAGAGCTGCTCTTCTACGTAGGTCAACTCTCTTCAAGACAGAGCACACCACCTCCCCATGAATACCACCACATGGCCTCCTTGTTGGTGTGACAGAGGCCATGAGTGAGCCAGAGGTCACATCACTGGTGGCAGCTGTCTCTCTGCAGGGCAATGGTCCACACTGAGCCAGGAGAAGAGACACGCACAGAGCCAGCAGGAGCACCCCTAGGGGAAAGGGGTGTCAAAGCAAGTAACTCCTCCACACACCGAATTAGAGGGGTGCAGATGGGAAGAGCACACCCAGCACAGGGACTCAGAGGAGTAGCTCTGGAGACAGACAGTCCTCACAGGGAGCGACGGGCAACAGTCAGAAAGACCCGCAGCAGCCACTCTTTCAGCCACCGAAAGGTAGGGAGGTTCTTCAGCTTGCTGGTCAGAGGCAGCATGGTTGTGGTGGCTCAGGAAAGCAATTGCAGAACATACTGAAAACAGGCAGACATGAATGCTACCTGCAGCTGCTTTCTCCTGGTGCTGATGCAATGTGCCACCTTTTGAATACACAGTCCCTTAAGAGATCCAGCTCCTTCCTTTAATGCAATAGCACAAACATTTTCCTAGATCTGGCCACACAAATGGGAATCTTCAAAACCTTGCTTTAAGCCAGACCTGTACCACCAATTGCCAATTTCTCTGGGGAAAAACAGCATACATAAAAGAAGACCTCTCTCTTTTCCCAGTACAATAACCACGCGGGCAGAAGCCGCTGGCATCAACAATTAGTCCAAAGCACATAAAGTACAGCAGACCTTGTTCAAAAGACACAGTAGGCTACACTAGCAGGATCCCCATCTTGCCCATAGAAGCTGTGCAGCCACTATAAGGGCTTGGCCTAAGGAGAGCACTGCGATACCAGAAAAGCATTGCCACTCCTCTACTTTTACAGGGATGGGGAGGAAGGGACTTGAAAGCACGTGAGGAGGAATGACAGGCAGGCAATACCAACATGCAAGACCCATGGGGAGGAACAGAAGTATTTCCAGCTCTGCTTAGCACTCATGTGCAGGCAAAGCATAACGAGTGTGCAAAGATAACCCTGCAAAGGGCAGAAAGTGCTGTACAGAGAAGCATGGAGGAAAACATTCTGCAACTCACACTTAGCAAGAGAATCTTGGGCTTTCTGCAGCTAATCTGTATTTGGAGCAGAGGGCAGACACCCAACTCCACGTTGGAAGGACATGAAGTGAGAAGGTAGTGCCAACCGCAGGCCTGCAGGCTCAGAGAAAAGCCATTTCATACTGCAAGCCTTTGCTTTACAAGTTTGGCACCAGCTTCACGAATCTCAGCCTCTCTCTCTGTTACAGAGTGCGTACGCACATGCATGTTTCTTTTTCATTCCTTGATATTTGTTTTTGTCCTTTTAACCAACGCATTAGCTTTGCCCCGCCAACTCACTCCCTTAAGCAAGCCAGAGAGCTGCCAACAGGATGAGGGCTGCAGGCAGAGAGGTGCCTCCTGAGAAGGCCATGTTCAAGCCAGTTCCTGCACACACCAACTCCCCATATGGCTGGCGAGACAAGGACTCCTTCCCAGTGAGAGCCTGAGCTGCACAGGGCATGGGGAAGAGGCTGAGGGCTGCAGTCTCTGGCAGCAGGTGCTCCCACAATAAAGGCAGAGTTACCCTCAGAGAGGTCAGCTACCCCACACCACAGTACTTTAAAGCTAGAGCATCAGGACCAGCAATACACTTGTGAAGATCAAAGTAGCAGAGGGACACAGGGATCCCTCCCCTCTCTCCCTGCCTGGAAACCCGCATTTCAGTTTCCAGCTCAGCCTGTAAGCAAGGTCCGAGCTCCCCAAGCTCGTTTCCAACAGGCACGGTTGCAGTCAGACCCCAAGCAGGAGAGCTGGGGCTGGAGGAGCAGAGATGGCTGCAGGACAGGGGCGAGAGCACCACTACAAGCATGGTTCCTCACTCTGTGCTCATGCCAGCACTGTCCTGCTCGGTGACTGGGCTGTCCGGGCAGTGCTGGAATCACTGGTGTTCCCAAGGACCCCCAGGCTGTACCTCTGGACTTCCACTCCTGCTGCCAGCGTGAGGTGGGTGAAAGCAGCAGGGCCCTTTTGCACAGCCCAAAGTACAGAGCCAAAGCTCTCTCCTCATGGGTCAGCTCAGGAAAATCCTGCCAACAGTTGAGTGGGCAAAGGAAAAAAAAATAAAAAAGAGAGAGGACTCTCTGCAATGCTTGTAGCTGTCATGGGTGAAATCAGGCAGACCTATGGAAAGGCACGCACTTCCCACCTGCTCAGCCCAGAGACAGGCCCTGGGGAGCCAGGAGGAGCAGGAGGCAGCTCTGCTGAAACCAGACACGGGCCAACCTTCCTCTGAATCACACAGTATCCCAGAGGCTATGACCCATTGGAGGCTCCGCTGCTCGCCCCCGCAATGCTTCCCGAGCCATCAGGCAAGACCCGGGACCCTGCAGAGCCAGTTCAGGCAGTAGCAAACCTGTCCCTTCGCTTCAGGCTCCAAGCGGGGCCTCCACCTCCTTGTGTGAGAGGCAGCATGGAGAACAGGCAGCAGGGCTGGCACACTGGCACTTGCCACAGGAGCTGCTGGTCGGGGGAGTACAGCTGCCAGCCAAGCTCTCACTGGCAGGAAGGAGATAGGGCAGGAGCAGCTCAAGGGACTGCCACCAAGGATTGCTCCCCCTCTCCTTGGTTCCCACCCCTTGGATAGCAGCTGCTAGATTAAAAAAGCCTTAACGGCGCTGTCATTCAAGGACATGGAGACAATCTCCATTTCCCAAACACTCCCATCATCTTGTCTCATCTCTGCACCACAAAAGCCCGGGGGAAAAGCCGGCCCCAGCCTCCAGCAAACCCTATCATCCTTGCCTCCGTTACCCACTGCGGAGCTCTCAGATGCTTTGATATGCAAATCACCCACAGGATCCATAACCAGCACCGTCTGCTATGAACAGCCGTGCAGAGTATCCTACACCCAGGGCCTCCTCCAGCACAAAGCAGGCACCCCACAGCTGCGCAGGCTTCACGTCAGACGGCGTAGGTCCCGGCTGTCTTTCCTAGGAGCGGGAGATGCCGCCTGCAGAGCCCTCCGGTCCCCTGCATACAACGTCACCCTGGCCACAAGGATGGAGACTGGGCGCTTACAGATAGGATGCAGGCTGGGGTTGCACCTCGGTATGGATGGGGAGGGTGGCAGAGGAGCTGCCAGCAGGATGCTGCGGGGCTCCCTGTGACCCGAGGCACTCCAGCTACCCTGGGCTCAAGGAAAGCGTAATTAGCAATGGACAAAAAGCAGGCCCTTGGCACTGCCAGCTCTCGGGCTTTTATCGTACATCTCACACTACCTGGGATTTTCTAAAAGTCCTAGTTCCCAGAATGAAACAATTTCATGAGGTTACTTTATTTTTTTTAATGTAAAAATTTGCTACACTCCACCCCCCCCCAGCAAAATCCTAGCCCATTTTATTGCTGAAGAAAGCTAAAAAATATGACCCAGGATATTTTAAAAGCCCAGAAAAACCAAACAAAACAATAAACAAACAAGAAGCAAAGCACTCAGCATTTTTCTTTTTTTGGCCCAATTCATTACTTCAGGACATTTCAGAATAGTTGCACCATGCTCTGGTCAAAGGGGGAAAAAATGGAGCATTGAAAAGCCTCACGGCATTGCCTTCTTGACAAGAAAACCGACACCATCAGAAAATACAGTAGCTTCAGTTCCTTCCAAGGTTACCGAAGACAGGAACAGACAAAAATAGAGCAAACTTAGTGCAACAAAACACATTCACGAGCCAAACCAGAGTCTCTTCCCAACCCCCTCAAAGGCATCTTCTTTCATGCTTATCTTGTCCTATGCTATCCAGGTGAAGACTGCAGAAAGGACTTTTCTCCCTGTGAAGACAGCGTATTCCTATTGCTAAAAGGCTTGAGACGAAAAAGGCCTTTCCTAGGTAGATACCAGCTAATTGCAGTCATTAGAAGCAACGTCCTTAATGCTCTGCTATTTCTGGTTTGAACTGAGTCCTCCTGGAGCCGGTTACCAGCTGAGTGGTTGGCTTTCCGCTCTCTCAGAAGCATTAAGAGAATAAAAGGCTATTAGGGACTGCACAGGATGGGTGTTTGGAGGGGAAGAGGACAGGTTCCCACAGTGCACTTCCGAAGTCTTTGTCCCACGCACGGGTGGGGCATCTGCAGGACCATCCAAGAGGCACCTGTGCCCTGCAATCCTTCAGTGGCTTTGGGACTGCTGCTAATGGGATGCTCCTGCCATGCAGCCCATGGCTTTCCATGCGTGCTTACTCCAGAGGATGACAGGATGGAGCAGGACACTTCCACAATAACAGAAATATGGGAGATGGGCCCTCATGGACTATGCACAACTAAATTAGCACACCCTGAGCATGCACCGATCAGCCTTTTGCTTCCAGCTCCTGCTACTGAGGGAAGGGCAAGGGAGGGAGGTGTCCAGAATCCCAAATTCCTCAAACACCTGGTCTCCATCCAGCTGAGAGCTATCAAACTTGCTATGGGCACCAGGCTGACTGCAGCCACGTCACAGATTTTTGGCATGATGCCTCCAGCAGGTAGCTACATACAGACATCCAGGGCGCACTCCAGGACAGGAGGAAAAAACCCACAGTTCGCCAATTTGGAGGGGCTGGCCATCAAGACAAGAGCAGAAAGGGACTGCTTGGCTGCACGACCATGGACAAAAGCCCCATCTTTGCTAAGTTCTCCAGGGTAGGAGAAGGAGAGCCGTATCAGAAATTTCCCTGCCGTTCCCACCCTTGAAACATCCCTCCTGCCTCCCTACCGCTCTCCCTCACGGCGGTGCCTGGAGGAGAGCGGCAGGGAGGAGGGCGGGCGGCTCGCCCAGCACCCACAAAAGCGGTCTCAGCACCTCCGATGGAGCCGGCAGGTGAGATGGCAGAGCCGGTCCCACCCACTAGAAACGGCTCCGGCGACCCCCGGGGGTGCCGAAACCGCCTGACCCAGGGGGACCCGAGGGACGGCGCACCGGGCAGGCAGGCGAGAAGCCTCAGAGCCCCTAGCCACCCCGCTTCCACACCGCCCCAGAGGGCCTTGGGCACCGGGGCGCGTCCCCCGCCCCAAGATGGCAGGCGGCGCCCCCCGCCCCAGGCCGCCCCCTCTGTGATGCTCCGCGCAACGCCCGGCCCGGCCCGCTCCGCCCTCGGCAGGGCCTGAGGCGCGGCCGTTGCCCCCCCCATCCCCTCCAGCAAGCACCGAAGCTACGGCCCCGGGCCCGCCCGGCCTAGAAGGAGCCGCTGCACCCCACCGGGTCTGCTTACCCCGTGTCAGGCGCGGACTGGCTCCCCCTCTTCCCCGGGGCTGCCGCTCCGCTTGGCCGGGCCGGGCCGGGGGCTGCGGTACCGGGCTGCGGTACGGGAGAGACAGCGGCGACCGCCCAGCTGGTCTCGGCTCAGCTCGGCTCGGTTCGGCTGGGCTCGGCGAGGGGCGGGGCCTGCGTGGTGGGCGGGCCCTGGACGGCGGTGGGCGGGGCCCGCGGGCGGCGTGGCTGCGCATGCGCGGGGGCCTGCGGGCGGAGGGCCCGCGTTCCTCTCGGAGGTGCGGGGCCGGGGCTTGTGCGGGCGGTGGGTGCAAAGGCGGCCCCGGGAGCGGCGGCGGGCTGGGGTAGATGGGTAGCGGAGTGGGGACAGCTGTGCGGCAGCGGGCGGTTCCGCCCCTGAGCCGCGGCGCCTGGGCCGTGGCGGGGCCGGCCTTAGGCCTCCCGGGCGGGGCCAGCCGCGGCCTGTGGACCCGGCGGCCTGCGGGTGGCCTTGCCCGGGCCGCTCCCGTGGTGCTGGCTTTCCGTCGGGGCTGGGGCGGCCCCCGGGGCGCTGGGGCGGGTTGGGAGCGGGCCGTAGTGCCGGTGCGAGCAGCGTGTGGGCCCTCTGCGGCGCCTGGGCTGTCCGGGTCCTCTCTTCCGCCGGGTGCCGGCCCGTCTCTCGCAAGGAGCCGTTCACAGGCGTCGCTGATGCTCTGGGTGCAGGGCCCGAAACGCCAAAACCCTGAGCATGGGTTGCTGCTTGATAAAGGCTGAGAACTGAAAGACGGCCGAGTTTGAGTGGCACACAGCAGGGCAGATAGTTGTGACATCGTGCAGAAGCAGCTGGCAGACAGAGCCTGGGCTGTGGGGAGCCTGGAGCCTTTGTGTCACCTGCTCGCAGGGCACTTGCTGCAGATGGGGTGACTGGCAGCATCTTGCCTCTCCGACAGGCAGCACTCCCTGCTCCCGCTGTGCTTCAGCCCGTGCCCTCTTACTCTGGCCTGAGGGAGGAGGACACGCAGAGTCTAGTCTGAGAGTTGTGCACGTGTGTCCTTCAGAGTGTTTCTTTGCTTCAGAATTCATGGGCTGTACTGCCACAATTCGGCTTGTGTGGGTATGAGTAGTCATGCAGCAAAGTTGGACCAAAATTCCTGTGTCCTGACGAGCATGGCATTTACTCGTGTGTGTCATTGGGACTCAGGAAGTGTGGGCGCTAGTCTGTGTTTTGCTGGTTATTCTCCAAAAAACTCCTTTGGAGGTCTGGTGAGTAAGGGGAGGCAATTTGGGGAAGAACACTATGTGACAAGTTTCTTATAAGCATGAAAGGCTTAGTCCTAGTAAAAGCAGACAGGCAGCCAGCCCTTGTAAAACCAGGACACAAATGCTCTTCTGAGCTGCATTCACTTTGCTTGGTTCAAAAGTTCGCCAAGCTTACGTGGGAGGGTCTTGTTTGGAAGGACAGAAACTGAGTTAAGGGAAGGTTTTGAGTGAGAAGTGAGGTTTATTCCAGCAGAGCTACAGGTGAGTCTGTGCTGCTTTGCAGCATGAGTGTGCCTTTGTCTTCAGGTTAGGTTTCTCAAGCCTGAATTCTGTCTGTATTAGGCATCCTTTTCTAGCGTAGCTTTATCAGGAAGGCCTGGAGCCACTATTGTTCTTTGTTCTGTAAACAACTAACCTAGGTCATTGGTTCCTGCCTTTTTTTTAATGGTTGAGCCACAGCTCCTCACCTTCTCTTCCTTCTTGTTTGTGTCTTCCCTGCCACACACACAGCCCCAGTGCGGTCACTGCTATCTGTTTTGTGATTGCACCTTGCTGGTTGGGACCAGGCCAGGGTGGGAACAGAATCTGGTATTGTGGCTTGCCACCTATTGTCCTGTTCCTCAGCTCAATGCTTTCAGAAGTAGTAAAGATATGTTTGAAAGGTGATAGCAGCATTAAGTTATGAGAGTGCGGGCAGTTCTCTGAATTCACATGTAATTCCAGAAGGCAGAGGCAAGGAGCTGGCTCGCTGGGCTTCATCTCCAGCCCCACAGAACACACCAGAGTGGAGCTTTTGGGGTTAGGTGCCTGCTTTACTGCTCCTTTCCTTTGACCTCACACAGGAAGTTGTCCTCTCTGTAGCTTGATTTCCTGCTGGTGTACTTGGAATAATCGCCTTCTATTTTAGTACAGTGCTGTGAATATGAATATATAGAATGGTTTAAGATGCTCGGATACTGGAACATTAAGAGCCATAAGCACCTCAGAGTTGGGGCTTCTGGATACTTAAAATGTCAAAAGTAAGTTTTCCATTAAAGGTATTAACTCTTTTTTTCATCTCCCTTTCCTGATTGTGATCTGAAAAATGAGGTTAGCATGTTTTGCTTCAAAATTGTTAACAGATGTACCTATAATGAGTTTCTGTTGGTAAGTTGGATCAATAAATATCCTGTTTAATAGCTAATCCTATTCATAAAAGGAATTGGAAATACTTAATTCCTCTTTGTGAATCCTGGCCTTTCTGGCCGTCATTAATGTAAAACCAATTATGTCTCGGTAATGAATATCTTGTGTATTTTTAACACACACACACACGCCCTTAATCACATCATTTCCTTTATGAGGAGAGCTGTGAATGGATTGAATCCCGTAGTTCACAGTTGGCTCCTGTAGCTCGCCCTGGCAGACAGTCTATAAATAAACCTGCAGTGGCAGAGTAGGGGCTTAGGTATTTGCATCGCGCATATTGTCTTGGATTTATTTCCTGTGTTTTAATGATGGATGACAGATGCAGTTCAAATCTTTGTGGTGCCTGGAGCATGTCTATTTTGGTCTCTTGGAAGAATACAGGGGATGTTGGCCCCTACTGTTTGACTGTGCACATCAGGTTACTACTACTAAAGTGAAGAATATATTTCCCTGTTATATTTCGTGTGTTTGACAGCAGGCCTTGGTATTTGTTTTGCAACATCCATTGGTTTTCCTTGGGGCCTGTTTGGATGAGTTACTAGCAGAAAGAAGGAAAAGAAATAGCTGCATCATTGTGGAACTACAGATCTTGGGAGTATAGGGAGCAGGTGTCATTTCCAAGACTTGTGATTAAGAAGGAAAGTAGTACTAGATTGCTAGTTAACAGCATTATTTAAGAGTACGTTTACTGGTTTTTAGGGTATATACCACTGATAAAAGCTTGGTCAGAGACGTTGCACTGACTTCTTGAGTGTTCAGACACAGATCTTTTTAGTGCTGCCATGGCTGTGTTAATAGTGCAGATTGATACAGACCATTCTTGTGAAGCACATCAGTATTTTTGCTGAAATGAAAGAGATCCTTTTCTTGTCCAAATCTCCTGGTGTTTCTCCAGAGATACTGTCACGATGCAAGTCTGGGTTGGCAGTGAAAGGAGAAGTCCCTCTCTTGGGTTTTGTCACATTCCCTCACACCGGCATTCGTGCGGCCATCGGATGAGTTGGATCAGGGAACTTATCTAGCTGAAAACTATGACTGATTTATATGAATGCTAGTGCCAGCGTAAGGGGGGTGATGGAAATGTGTGTTGAGGGGACACAGGGCTTTCTTTTGCGGTACTGTGTCCCCTAATGTTGGCTCAAAATGAGTATGTAAATCTGCCCTCCTTATCTGGAAGATGTCCTTGCTTTGTATCAGCTCCTTGAGGTGATCTACTTGTGTGTTTGCATGCATTTGATGAAAATACTGTATGTGGCCTGCTTCTGTTAGCTGGGATGAATTTTTCCAGAACTCCTCTATTCAAAAACCACTCAAAATTGCAGTAAATATAAGTTAGTTCTTTAATCTCAAGGGAAAAGAGTGAAGGTGGTAGCTGTAGTATGGCACTTGAAAATGGTGCAGTGGGTAAATAACATCCAGAGGTTATAACTGGTGAAGAGTTCCTTTGTTGTGTGGTATTGGAATTTGATGTCGGTCTGTTGCATTGAGTGGGTATGGCTGAAGGGCCCTTGAGAAGGGAGTGTTTGCTGCAGCAGGTTATTGCATGCTCAGACTTACTCAGTGAAGTAGAAATTGGGTCATTTTAGTGAATATTTGATCAACAGACTCCTTCACCCTTTCTGAATCTTGCTGTGAAGTCAGTCTAAGGTCTGTGCTAACTTTTAACTGGTATGTGGAGCAGAGAGAAGCAGAGTGTCTCTATGATTCTGGTTTTAAGAAATTAGTCTCTCTAACTGTGATACAGAGCCACTGCTAGAATTTAGGGGCAGCAAGGTCTGAGCCGGTTGATCTGCATGGTCCTTCATCACTGCGTTGGTGCAACTGTGTGTGGCCTGCGCTGTATCGGTAGTTGCCTTTGTGTTGGGCCTCTCATTTTAGAATAGTGTCAGTATAAATACTGCTCTTGGCTAGCATGAACAACTTGGAAATTAATCCTACTTGAGCAGGAGATTGTACTAGATGACCTCCAAGTCCCTTCCAAGGTAATTCCTTGGTCAGGAATCTATTAGTGACTAAGTACTAAGCAGTGGTGGTGTTTTCCTTGTCACCAAGGTGGTGTAGGGTGCGCTCCTGCATCAATTAGGCAATACCGACAGTAGACTTCTGGAAATTCCTGCAAAAAATTTTCCTGTGCTTGAGGCTTATAGGGATGCTCTTCCAATAAACTTCCAAGCACTGAAACCTGATCAGAGACTACCCTGGGGGAGCCACCTTCAGGAGCAAAGTCATGTCACGTGCGCTCCCCGTGCCTGTGCTAGGTGCAGCCTCCTCTGAGCTGTGTTAAAGCCGGCGTGAGGCAACATTGGTGCTGGGAAGGAGAGAGGTGCCGGCTGCGCTGGGGCTGATGGCTGTCATCGCTCTATAGCGGCTCTTCAGCTTTGGCACTGACTCGGAACATTCGTGTGGCAGCACGCAGCATGACAGAGTGAGAGGCTTCTGTGCCCTCTGGAGCTTAGGTTAGTAATTAGCTGCTCCATAGAGGGGAAAACTGAGGGTGGAGGAGATCAAATGCCCTTTTCACAGCTGCAGAGGGAGTAAGTCAGGACTGGGTCTGGTTGAGTAGTGCCTGGAGACAGACCCAAACTATTGGCTGTTTGTTTCTAGAAGGGAAGGTGACATGTTACAATACTGAAAAGGTGATTCACTCTTCATGAACCCACTTGCACCCTTGCATGCTGTACTCTGCCACAGATGCATTCTTCTCTTTTCTCCACCCTGAGCCTTCCTGGTAATTGGAAGCATCCCCCCTGTTTACTCAGTTTCTAACAGGATGCTTCATACCAAATAATCAATCATACGAAGTTTCTTAGCTCATGACACATTTCAATGTGCCGAGGAATAATTCTTAGCAAAGAAGGAGGTACTGAGTCATCTGGAAAAATAAACAGTCCTTGGACACTTCATGCTGTTGATGCTTGTGCTGGTAGTTTTGTAACTTCAAACCTTCACTGTTGCCAGAGGGTGGAAACAAACAGTGACTCCTCCCAGGAGCGGGGAGTGAGTTCAGAGTTTAGGTAGCGCTTCAGGACTCCGACATGCGGCCTTGAGCACATGTAGCTATGCTGGTCCTGACGTACTGTCCCTCTGGCAGGAGGCAGAGTCTGTGCCCGTGCCTGCCCTGCCGCAAGCCAGCAGACTTCTCCTGTCTGTCTTACATAGCGGTGAGGATGAGCCGGCCCATCCTCTCCTGCCGCTGAGGCCACCACAGCTGCTAGGGGAAGAGAGATGGACTCCCCGGGAAGCATCCGGCAAAGACAACAGAGAGGCCGACTCGCTGCTGCTTGTTTTAGTTTTCTAGAGGAATCCAAAGCCTCAGTGCGATTCTGGAGAAAGTAGGAGCAATATTACCTGCTGGGTTTGAGTTTCACACGGGAAAACGCTACACCCAAGTACAGAACGCAGAACATGGGCTGTCCTCCTGCCAACGCAGAGCGTGGGCTTACAGCAAGGCAAGGTAGCTGAACTTGCTTAGAAATCCTAGCAGCAGCAAGGCCCAGGTAATTGTACCTTGATTGCCAGCAGCACTGTAAATACTGCAGGGCCTTGTTTTTGTTGGGATCACACAGGCAGGTAAGGAGCTGTGGCAAAAACAGCCTCCTTGGAATCTCATTTCAGAGAGGGGACCGTGCAGGCGAGCTCTGAAGAGAAGCTCTGAACTCATTTGGAGATCTTTAACCCCACTAAAAAGTGGCTTTGCTGAGCAAATAAATGTAAGCTTTGGCTGTTGCTGGTCTCTTCCAAACCTGCCTGTATGAGAGGCAAGACGGTTTGCCTTGTATTGTGTGCTTTACTCAGGGGGTGCTGCTACAAAATTGCTGTGGTGCACATCTCCAGTGCTTCTCAGGTAATGCTTGCTCTGTAGGACAACCACAAACCCTAAAAATGGTGTACATCCCCAAGTAAGCAAATGCACTGGGGAAAAATAAAAACAAAGAGGCAGTGAAGATTTAGCCTGGGCTTTACTTGGTTGTAATAAGAATAGCTGTGGCATTGTCTGTCAGAAGGCTCTGTGGGTATGTTTTTTCTCCCTACAGAAGTTAGGTCACCTTTGTTTTTTAAAATAAAAGTTAAGAAAATGGCTTTGCAATGTACTGCTACAGTTTGGCCCTAAGCTTATCAGAGCTGGCAAAGGGAGATGAGAGGTCAATATATTTTTAAAGTTTACTTTAGATAGGAGAGGAGCGGAGCATGTGTTGGTTCCACTGTCAAGGTCTAAGCAAACAATGTCACAGAGCAGTAGTTGCAGTCAGATGGGAAGTCTTAGCTCTACTGAAGCTGGCCTGAAAGAGGGATGGCTCTAGGTCCATGTTGTTTTCTCCCTTCACTTGGATCTGCCAGCATAGCTGCCTGGGTCATCGCTCCCTGACTGGTGTCTGGCAAAATGATCTGGGTTCAGATAAGCCTCTGCGATTGCGCCTGCAAGCTGGTCCCCATCAGTCTGACAGAATGAGGTTAGGGAACCGCCATAGATGTAGTCAGGGAAGAGGGTGTGGTGAATCTCAGAGGTTAACCTTGTAACCCAGCTCTGCTGCAGTCGGGGTGGTGGTTTGGTTTGGGTCGAGTGAGCACCATAAAGTTACAGGGAACTGTTTTCACTGGGCAGCCCCATCAGGACAAGATTGGCAGAGGTGCGATTCTGGTCTCTAAATACAAGCTGCTGAACACCTTGTGTGTGCCGAGAGGGAGCATGCCCTCACCAGCGGTGTTTTGGTTTGCCCTTTGTCTGGCAAATTGTTTCTTGAAGCTGTGATGCCAGAGTATCTCTGGCTTTTTGCTTGGTTTTGTAGGTAACATTGGGAGCTTTAACAAGTAACGATGGTAGCTTTTACTGGTCACTGTGGCCTCTAAATTGGTTCACATCCAAAATTCTCAAACCCGCTTGTTACATGGTTCACAGTGCATGCAGAAGGGCCTTTACCTCTGTGTGCAGGAAACTGCAGTGCAGTGATTTCAGCTTTGTAGTGTACGCATCTGAATTATATTGTCTGCTGAATTCAGGCAGGGGTTGTTGATCTGTGTTATAGTGTGCTGTGGATTGCAGCTTCTGAAGAGGTGCTGAGGCTCTAATGTGTGATTCACATAAGGGAAAGGAAGCAAAACAAATTTGGTCCATTTTCCAGAGTTCATAATTCTCTTGTTTCTTACGCAGGGCCGGTTACCAGAACCCAAATGGCTCTCTTGAATATGCGATTGGGTTTATCCTTAACCCATCTAAGCAGCACAATGATTCAGCGACACTTCAGGTAATTTTCAAATCCTGCTTTTGCTTTGTTTTCTTGGGAGAATTTCCTGATTGAAAGAGATGCTGTTAAGTAGGTCAAGCATAAGACACAGTATTTCTAATTGAAAAAGGATAATACAGTAAAAAAAGTCTCCTAGTTGTCTCTTCACAGATTGTAAAGTGAGCCCCAACACAACAGCAGATGCAGGTTCCTGGCAATCTGAGTATGGGCTGATCTCTGTGGTTTTGTATGCGTGTAAGGAGGCTTTTAGACCTTTGAGGGCAACACAAGGGCCTGCAAGCAAAAGTTGAAAGTGCCTGTGTTTCTCAGCCTTGTCCAAAAAAGGAACAGCCAGCCCCTGCTGATGTAAAGACAATTAGATATTTAAAATTATTCCGGAGTTTATAATTTCAGTTCTTTAGAACAAGAGTAACCTGAAAAATGGTTAAGGCCTTGTGCCTTAACAATGCCCATTTTTTAATTTTCCTTTAGGTCCTTGATCCAGGCTCAAGGCATTTAAAGCTTCTTAAATTTATGGATCTCATGTTTTACAATGCCTTGCACAAAGCTTAGAGCCTAATCCCGCAGTACACTCTATGCGGGTATGGGAAGTCTCTAGCATGTAGCTCTTTGAAGGCTCAGGACTTTGGTTGATAGCGTGAGAATAGTCATTCCCATGACTGGTCTATAGAGAGGGGATTAAGACAATGCTCAGGGCTAGGTTGTGTGATGGTCCCAGGAGCTATGTCAAGGCGGTATCTAAGTCTTACTGGGTTTCTCTTTAATGGGCTGCATGAGAGCATTAGCCAGTAGACATTTAAAGGATATATATACACTGACAGTGAGAGGGAGGCCAAGTCCACAGAGGTAAGCAGTGCTACTGCAGGACATCAGTAGTCTTAATAGGAAAACCTTTCAGTTGTGGTGAGCCTCTTTGGATATGGTTGGGTTTTGCTCCAAGACAGTGGTAGAAATTAAGAAAGGAGGGGGAAGAAAAAGTCCTCCTTGTGCAGTTACTCTTGTCTAGTAGTAGCTGGGCAATCACACTTAAGAGTTATTTGCTGCTTCTGGTTGTGGACTTCGTCCCACCTAGGTTTCCCTTTCTCTTTCACGTGGCAGTGTCCCTTTCCATCTGCCTCCCTTCCACCTTCCCTGCTGTGCAGCCACAGCTTGGCAAGGGAGGATAGACAGTGTGGTATACCACAGTCCCTGCCAGGGGGTGGGATGGGAGAGGGCTGCTGCTTGCAGAGGTGAGTGACTTCTGAGAGAGAGAAGAGGTGTCTGCTTATAGAGGAAGGCTGCGGTAGGCCTTTGCTGCAGCAAACAAGTCTTTAAAGGCAGCACTGGACCTCTGGAGCAGTTAGAGTAAAGCAGACTGACCCAGACGGCCTTCTCTTACTGCATGTAAAAATGTCTGCTTCAACCGATGTCCATCCACAGTGTGCTTGATACACAGGGGATGGCTTGCTCTTCTTTTAGGCAGCATTGCCCAGAGAAGCTGTAGATGCCCCATCCCTGGAGGTGTTCAAGGCCAGGCTGGATGGGACTTTGAGCAACCTGGACTAGTGGGAGGTGTCCCTGCCCATGGCAGGGGGGCTGGAACTCGATGATCATTAAGGTCCTTTCCAACCCGAACCATTCTATGCCTGCACATACAGGTCCTTTGTCTTCAAGAAGGGGTGGTGGTCCCCATTGGTCTTTATTTACTGTACACACTTCTGCTCTGCAGAACAGGGTAATGGTTGGGTTGATTCCATATGCTGTCTGTTTCAGTAGTTCAGCTGACGGCAGCTTGGTGATCCTGCAGCTGCCTGGCCAGCGTGTTTTTAGTACCTTACTGCAAAGCAGTTGTTTAGCAGTAGAAAGTGTCTTCCTGCTTTTCTGATGGTCTGTGTTTGGGTGTCCTTTGAAGAGAAGCAACAAATCACTTGAATTTGAGCTTACTGGATAAAAGAATAGCTGTTGCTGAAAGGGAGGTTGAATTATTTCTCAGTTTATTCCTGCTGTTTCCAAGCATATTCAGAGTCAGATGTAGCAACTTTGTATCGTGCAGTTTATTTCTGTTGTTTATTACTCCTGATAATCCCCCAGAGCAAACAGATACCAAAGAGGCTATATCTCTCTGGGTTCCTCCGGCATGGGGAAGGTTGATGGTCCGTTACATTCCAGTTGGTGGCAGCTTAACTTAGCCACAGCAGGACCTCAGAGGTCTCACCGAGAGCAGAGTAAGATGGGAGACCCTCATAGACTTCACTGAAAAGAAGACTGGTCAGAAAAGTCCTTATTGCTGGGGGCTGTGCACAAGATTGAAAGAGCCTGACTTGAGCTTTAGCTTCCTGTAGGCTTTTTGTGGCAGAAGCAAGTGTGTTTTTTTGCTTGTAAATTGAAGTTGAATGGAATCATCTGTGGCTGCTAAAAAGCCCAGTAAATGCAAGCCACTCTTCACACCATCTTTTAGTCGTGTTTCAGAGTTGAACGGTCGTTTTATGTTTGACATTTAGTGAAGAGTGTGCAAAGCCCAGAGCAGCATCTGGCTTTCAAAGAGCACATTGAATCCAGTCAATGTGTCACTCGTATGGTATGTATTTGTTGCTGGCGCCTTCCGAATGGTTTCTGTAATGACAAGATCCGGTGCTGGGTTTGCCCTTGCTCCTCAAGCTTTATTGAGGAGATCTTTCTCTCATTCTCTCCTGTCATTCATTCTCTCCTGTCTCTCATTCACTCCTGCTAGTATCACTGGAGCATGCCGAGCAATACAGAAACTCACCCGCGTGCGAGTGGTGGACAACAGCGCCTTGGGGAACACGCCCTACCACCGGCCACCAAAATGCATCCACGTGTATAACAAGACCGGAGTTGGCAAAGTAGGAGATAGGATCCTTCTGGCTATCAAAGGAGAAAAGAAGAAGGCTTTGATTGTAGGGCACAAGATGCCTGGCCCCACCATGACGCCTAGATTTGATTCCAACAATGTGGTACTCATAGAAGACAACGGAAATCCAGTAGGGACTAGAATAAAAACACCAATACCCTATATCCTGCGACAGAGAGGAGAGTTCTCCAAAGTACTGGCCATTGCCCGCAACTTTGTATGAAAGCTAAGAAAGGTTTCTGGAAATCCTCTCGTACGGTAGCTGTTCCTTGGTCCTTTTCTAGAAAATGGTGAAACATGAAAAAGTTGTCAAGAGTCTCTCTTTCTGTTTAAGAATTGCAAACAACTAGATTAAATATTGAAATACCTTGCTTTTCTCCAAAATAAGGTTGATTTGTTTCACAGAACTTCTGCAGTGTGTTGAGGAAATGCTCCTTCGCTCTTACTGCTTCGGTGGTGTTAGTTTGGTCTCTAATCATTAAAATGAGAACACGAAAATCCTTCTGGTTTTGTACTGCTTATGCTGTCTTTTCCCTATTTCTGCCTTTTCCAGTTCCCCAGGAGCAAGACACAAAGCGTGGTCTGTGGCTCAGTGACACTGTGGTCTACAAAATAGATTCACACGTAATAGAGTAGGAGAGACATACCATGAACTGTTGGTGCCTTGGGCAGATCCAATACAAGGATTAGTTTGTACATCTTTGTCTAAGAAAAGTCTTCAGGAGGAGTCAGAGTTGAGAGAGCATGACAGCCTACAGCTTTGGTGGTGCATGGTTGAACAGGCTATGCCAGAGATGGGGGAGCAGAGCCAGGAAGGGGAGGTGAGTGGGATAGGTTTGAGATGCAGCCTTTACTGTCCACCTGACCAACCCCAGGAAATTATGTTCTCCGAGTAATGCAAGGGCTGGGTTCAGATTGAAAGGTCCACGGAAGGAAGTTTCCTTTTGGACTGTTTTTTGGGACCATGTCAGACACTATCTATGATGTTGGTAGGTGAGACTGGCTGTTGTCCAGTGGTGCTTCCTAAGCACGGGCACAACAGAGAGCAAGTGCTACTGTAATGCTTTCAGGGACAGCTGTGGTCCAGGAGCCAAACAGCTTCTGGACCTGGAGGAGCTGAGCTGAGAAACTTGGTGCTCGTGGCAGGTAAAGGGACATCGAGGCAGGAGCAGTGCTGGGGAAGAGGGTGCAGGGGAGGCAGCCAGCAGGAGTCTAGCCAGCTTCAGGCCCCTGAGCTGACTCCTCATGGGTCCGGTGGCAGTGGCAGCTGGCAGTGCCTTGTCCTTCCACCTCTCCTCCTTGTCGTGCTGGGAAAGCTCCTACATGTCCCCTGTGTGAAGACCTGAGGGCTGCAGCCCTGAGCTATACCATGCTTTTCAACTAGTTACTCCTGGCAGATGTATCTGCCCCATGCTCCCCGCTGTGAAATCCACATTGCCCATGGACAAGATAAGCCCTGGATCTCCCCATACTCCATGACTTCGGGTAACACAGATAAGATGGTACTTCAAATTTAAATTGTCTCAACTTTTAAGTAAGGACTCTGTCCTCCTTACTAAAACTTCCCTGTGAACTGGAAGAGCCCAAGCCTATATGCTGCCCAGTTCAGTGGGAGAGCAGAATTGGCTGCTGCCGGCGGCACCTTCCTTGCTTGCTGTTGTCCATGGGTCGGTGGATGTTGGGTCTGCTGCTCTAAGTCCTCTTGAACCCTGCGGGTGGTGCCATTCAGCCCTCAGCCTGCTCGCTGGCATCTCAGCAGAGGTGACACTCGCCTGGCTCGTGTCAGTCTTTCCAGTCAACTTCCAGGAGGAACTTTCCGTGCTCGGAGGTGACGTTTACACCGTTTTGTGAAGCAGGATGGTGCACAAACTGTGCGTGCTGATCACAGCGATGAGTGTGACTGTCCTCCTTCCCTCGGCTGGGGTTTGACTCCATGGCACTGAGCCATGGTGCGGCTTGACTGCTTTTTTCCCCTGGTAGAATTCATTCCTGGATGAGCATGGGATGCTCTTGGGGCTCCTTTTTTGGGGATGAGCACTGTTCTACGAGCCCTTTGGCGGCACGCAGTGCCAGCCCTGCGGGCACGGGGAGCCGTGTGGGCTGGCACAGCGATGCTGAGAGCCAGGTGGCGGGGAGCGGGCCGGCCCGGGAGGGCTGCCCGGCCCCGGGAGGGCTCTGCCCGGCCCCGGCATCCTCTGGCGAGCCGGACGGGCCCTCTAGCGGCTCCCTGCCGCCGGTCGGGGCCATCCGACATCCCACCGTGCTTCAGGAGCAGGATCGGGCCGGGGGCTCAGCTCAAGGTCAATGGCTGCAGGGTGCTGACCCACCAGGGTTCGGCTAAGGGGTGGGAAAGTATGCACTGTGTCCTGCCGTTAACAGATGAATCTTTGAACCCCAGTTCAGGTGTGTTTTTTAGCTTTTTCAAAGCTCAGCCCAGTAGCAGGCTGAAGTATTTCAAGTAAAAAAGGTGTATGTTTTTATGCATATTTAGGGAAAGTGTTTATGCCACTTAACAGCCCTGTGCTCTTCCTTTAGAAAACCTTCCACAGCCTTCGAAAGTCCTCTAACCCCAGTAAACACACAGGCAAATACTTTTATATGATTTTTTTTTAATAAATCATAAGCCGGTTGATATGTCTGTCATGCCCCTCCTGCAGGCAGAAGGAGCTCAGACTTCCTTGATGTAAACCCTTTTGTGAACAGAAGAGGAAGATGGCTTCTGCTTACATTGGGCTAGAAAATACGCTTTTATCATCACTTGTATGGGGTATTTCATTTCTGTGCGAAGGCTGTGGGCACAATGGAAGTGGGGTCCATCCCAAGCTGGAATACCTTGGTCCCAGCTAGCCCAGTTTGTAACTCATCTAAAGGGCTGCTTTCTTGTGAGGTTTTTGCTTGGCAACAACTCCAGCCTTGAAGCGTCTCCCAGTAGGACCTGGGGGCCTGCAAACAATCCTTGTTTTTCTTGTCCTGACCATAAGCGCTATGAGTCCCTCATGGGATGCACAGACCCTGCTGTTTGGATATTAAATATTTCACAGAATATTTGCTAATAACTTTCCAGCGTTTCGCTGGGGAAGAGGTCGTGGGGAGAGGGCATGAGAGGAAGCGGGCAAGACAATGCAGCATACTTGAGATTAAAATGTGAAGCAAAGCTTATTTCTAAGTAAACTGATATGTGGAGCTTAATAAGCAGACATGCAGACAGCTAAGCTAAGCATATCCCATAGAGCGTCTCCTGCAGTTTTTACCCATCTTTCCCTATCGAGGAGCGTGGCCTCGGCAGAAATTCCCAGCTCACGGTGACAGCTCTGTGCTTGGCAAATTCCACGCGCTGCCTGTAGCAGCATCTCTCCAAGGGGAAAGGGCCTGGCTCGTGGATGAGCCCTTAGCCTGCTCCCACCCATCCCGCTAAATTTGGCCCGGCTGTGGCTGCGGGATGGTCCGATCCTGACTTCCCTGTCACTGCTCTGCACAGGCAGGAGCAGATGGATGGCACCGTGCCAGTGGCCCAGGCTGATGTAGGTTCTCTTGTCCTTCAAGCAGGCCCCATATTCCAGGTCCTCTCTTTTGTTTTGGCACAGTGGATGATACCTGCTTGTTCCCAATTCCACGCCAGCCACCACTCTGCTCCAGATGTGCCAGAGCCTTCTGAGCAGCAAGGTGGTGGTGTCCCGCGAGCAGCTGCTGGGTTTCCTGTGCTTCAGCTTGAGGCATCCATCTTTGGGATCTGTCTGACCCTGTGCTCTCTCCAAATGGGAAGCTTTTGCTTGTGCATCCGTCCTAAGAGGAAATCAGATGTGATTTCCTCTGCGGGCAGCAATTCTTGGAGGTCCTTTTCTTGAAGGATGGCTGCGAAGGGAGGGAAGAGAGACCAAAACACCAGCTACCTCAGCTGCTGCCAGGTCATTCTCTTCCCTGCTCCCTATTTATGTTTATTATTCTGCCATCAACATGATTTTATGTGGCAAATGGGAAAATTTCCCAGTGTGAGACAGCTCTGAGGAGGAATTGTCTCATCTCCTGTGCAGCCTCTGGGGGAGCTGCCACCCGCTGCAGAGGGAAGGGGGAACCAAAGGCGGAGTCCTCCCAGGGTCTTCTTGCCCCATTACAAATGTGCCTCCCTGGTCAGCTCTGACTGGGTCCCTGGGTTAGTCTCCGTTCCCGTGTGTTTGGATGTGGGGTTTACGCCAGATGAAGCTCCCAAGAGGGTGCCCATTCCCCTGGCAACTGTGGGGACTTTGTCCCCAAGCAATCTTCCATGGGAGGTGGGGGAGAGCGGTCTTTTTTTAGGGCATCCTGGAATGGGTAGGGAGAGACGGCCTTTGGGGAGATGCTTGCCCAGCAAACACATGTGATGGGTCTCTCCGGCAAGGGCCAGGGTCTGGAAAGAGACAGGCAAGCACTGGGGATTAGCTGGCCGTGAGAAGGGGTGTCCCCGAAAGGAAGCGGGCGAGACAGATTATCACAGAGGGATGTAGCGGGAAGCTGATGTCTTCCATCTGCTTGGAGACCAAGGCTGGGAGACAGGCGGCCCTGTCTCGTGGCCCTGCGCCAGCAGGGTGGATGGACTGCAGAGCTGGGGGAGGCAGCTAGTGACTTTGGGGGCTGGGAGGAGGGGGAGCTGGCTGAAACCTTGGCCGAAGTGGGGGTGATGCAGCCAGAGGCTGGACTTTGGTCCAAAGAGAGCATCGCTCAGTTGGCGGGAGTGAGGGCAGCAAGCTGCACATCCCAGAACAGGAGGCTAGATGGCAATGTGGGCGTGATGGTGTGCCCAGCAGCCTGCCCCCACAGCCCCCTGTGCCGCTCGGCGGGCCCCTAAGCCTGACTGACACGATGGAGCCAAAATCTCCTTCCGTCAGCACGTTCCCCAGCCGCCAGCCCGCAGCAGGGCAGCGGAGCCGCGGCCGGCGAGGAGGAGGAAGATAGAGACTTTGGGGCAGCCAAACCTGACATGGTTCCTTAGGGAAAGACCCGTCTACGGCCAGGGAGCTCTGACTGGGGCTGAGCCCTGTCTCCACAGAGTGGTTTTGAGTGGCCAGGGGCAGCAGGGTCACATCTAGCCCCCATCCCATTTTGGTGAGGGTTAGCTGGACCAGGAAAACTGATGGAAAGATGGGTCTGCAAGTGGCAGCATGTGATTCGCACAGGACTGGTAGCTGCTCATGGCAGGGAGAGGAGGGACACGATGCCCAGCAGTGAGATGCTGGCTCATGGATGGCAGGGGGCCACGAAGCTGGGGGCAGACATGGGCAGTGGGGAGGCGTAGCCCAGCTCTCTTGGGAAGCCTGGAGCTGGGCCACTCTCCTGATGCAAAACATCCCCTCAAAATGTGTTGAAACCACTTGCCAGGGCCTTTCACCAAGAAGCAGATGCCAAATCCCCTTCCCTGAGGAAGAGGCTTGCCAAGCCTCGGGTGGTGAGGGGGGTTAGCAGCCTGAGCAGCGTTTTCCACCCAGCTGCTGGTGGGGAGGCAGCAGGAGGATCCCACCAAGTCCTTCTGATGAGGGTTGTCATTTTTTTAGTTGTCTGCTTCTCTTCTGGACATGGCTGTGCTGCTTAGGATCTGCATGACCCAGGGAGAGCAAAGAGGACCAGAAAGCAGCTGGACCCGGGGCCTCGCTTGTTTATATTCTGCAGCTACTGTTTGAGATAGACAAGGGCAAGGGGGAGAGCCTGCATCAGGGAGGTTGATATGGGCTGGACACTTCTACTGGGAAACCCTGAGGGGCTGAGGAGGCGAAGAGCCAGGAGTGAAGGGAGAAGGCTGGGGCTGGCATCGCTGCCAGGGCAGAGCCCCGAGGTCAAAGTTTGTGTGGTCGCTGCCCAAAGGGCTCTCCCATGATCGAGTTAGCACTGGCTGCAGTCCTGTCAGCTTGTTTTTTGAGTAGTTTCTCCCGTTCTCCAGCATAAGAAATGGTGTGGTGAATGACTGAATCTAGTCTTAATGCTGTTGCATACATCAGTGGTGGGGCTTGAAGTGAGCTAGTGCATGCCAGGCCGGTCAGCTTATCTCAGAAGCTGTCACGGGTAGAGGATGGGAATTTTCCTAGACCTCTCACAGATACACCCTCTAACAAGAAAACAGAATTGGAAAGCTCAGGAATGTCTAGCCTGGAGAGAAGGAAGATTAATGAGGGCTCATGACAGAAGGATAAAAAGAAGGATATGGAGAAAGCACATCAGGCACATCCATTCACCCTGTCTGAGAGTGCAATAGAGATGATGTTCAATCAAGCAGGCTGGCGGAGGAAATAAAATTAGCTTTTTTCATTTTTACTTTCACCCAAAGCACAAGTTACCCCATGGAATTCATTGCTCGGAGGCACAAGCAAGCTTCAGTGATTAATACAGCTCAAAATGAAGCTGGACGCTCACCTCCGTGCCAGCCAGAGCGAGCATGCTCAGTGTGAATAGTACACACACTCTCCCCAGAAGGCTGGGAAGCGATGTGCCCAATTATTGTGGTGTGGACACCAAAGACAGGCTGTCACTTGGGCTTCTGACATACGAGCTTGCTTTGAAAATATCTGAATGCTGTAAACTCCATGAACCTAATGTGGTTCTTTAAAAATAAACATTCAAGCCCCAAGATACAACATGGACCAAGGCAGAGCCTGTGAAGCCAATCCAAGGTAATTCGGTGTAAGATCATACCGCAGACCTTTCTCTCTCTCCAAATCAAATGAGCTGCTCTTCATAGTTATGGCCTTGCATCACTTGGGTGTGGAGCTCAGGGGTGAGAGGGGCACTGGTGAGTATTCCCCAGGACCAAGGCCAGGATGTGGTGATCCTGTAACTCCTGTACAGTAAGACTAGCCCTCTGCTTGCCTGGAGGCATGGTGGGGTGAGCTCTGCTGGCTGAAGGACTGCAGCTCTACAAAGGGCTCAGCATGCATCCCATGTTGGGTACCAGGGTGCTTCCAGTGGTGAACTGCAGCAGCTGTACCCAGGCTGCCTGTGGAGTGTGGGGAGAGGAGGTGAAGCTGCATTCAGAGCCCACCAGCTGCTCTTTCTGCCAGGATCTACCAGGGCAGGGCAGCAAAAGGAATGAGCCAGGCATGGGCCGCCCCAAGGAAGTTCTCATCCCCTAACCCTTATATAGCAGTCCCCCAGTTTGGGGCTGTGCTCATAACAAAACCGTGGGCAATGCTTTGATGGGCTTCGTGACTGCTTCTCTAACTCCCCAGTAAGAGTGTATATGGTGGCTGACCTTCAACTCTTGAGAGCTGAAAACTCCCAGGTATGGCAACGTCACCCCATAAAATCCACCCCTGGCCGTAGACGGCTGTCACAGAGCTCACAGCCATGCAGTCCAAACTCTGAACCAAACCTCCTCCTCTGATGGGACCCCAGTTATGACCATGGCATCCCAGTGTGGCTTCTCTGTTTTCCTGTACTAGATGCATCTCTTGGAATCAAATGATTTGTTGTTCTAGCTTGCAAGGCTGGGGTCTGACCCCAGAGGAGGTGAAAAAGCTCTTCCTCCCATTTCTGGGACAACATGATGAAGGGATTGGAAACAACAGCGTTGCCTTATGGGCTGTAAAATGAGAAACATTTTGTGGGTTGAGAGAGCAGCAGTTGAGCATTAGGGGCAACATGCACTGCTGGGGAGCATGTTCCACCTCCTGCATCCGGGAGGTGGGAAGAGCTCAGGTTTTCCCTGACATTGGTCCAGCCAAGCCTGGTCCTGCTCACCCAAACAGGCACCCTATGCTGGCACGGGGGGGTGAAATCCGGAGGGGTGAGTGATGCTGGCCCAGCAGCAGCTCCCCAGAGGCACTGACGAGAGCAGACCACTCTTGCTCCGCCAGGGCTGGCAAAAGCTGAACAGGCCAGAGTGCATTTCTTATCACTGTGCTTCAGGCCATCCCTAGGGGAGCCCTGCCTGGGGTCCCCCAGGGTCTCTTTTGTCCTGACTTCCACACTTTACCCTATGGTCTGGCCCAAGTTTTCTGGGATGCACAGGAGACTTGGGAAGGTGGTACCCATCTCCAGTGCAGGAGGGGCTATTGCTTCTGCATGATGAGCTTTTGGGCCTTTGCATTTGTGCGTGCCTGAAGCAGAGAAAATGGTTGTGTGCTGCTCAGCCACCTGAGCTTTGGTCCTAACCATATCTACGTTCCTCTTCAAAACAAGACTCAGGATCCCCTGTGTGTGTCTGGAGGGTGATGGGAAAGGCTCCAGTTCACTGATGGCACAAAACTCGTTGCTCAGAGGGGTAGATAAAGTGAGGAGAGGAGGTGGTAGGATGGCACATGTTATCTTTGCCCTTGTTTCCTGGTTGATGCTTGGCTTTTGGCGCTTCTCCAGGAGGCCCTAGACAGCTATAGCAAGCCTTGAATCTGTGTTTCATGTAGCAATAAATAGGTAGTTTCACTGGCTTCTCAAATCTGCCTTGTGGAGGAGCAACAGGTCCCCAGGAGGCCTCACCTGGAGCAAGGTGAGCTGAGGACATAGGGACCCCCAGGGCATCAAACTCAGACCCATGGAGGCAGTTCTCTCCTGGGGCCTTGGCAGCTCAGGTGCTGGGGTAAGGGGGAGAGGGGAGCCAGGCCAGCCTCCTGCCTGCGAGAGAGGGTCTCCAAACACCCATCGGGCTCTGTGGGTCAGGATCCATCCTTCCCTTGCTCCTTGGGCTCCCTTTGCTGCTGGTATCTCCACTCGACGTGCTCACAGCAGCCTGCGTTGCTTGCTGGCAAACTCAACAGCAAAAGGCTCTGCCAATACAGAGTGGTGGCTGGAAGGTGGTATCTTGTGTTTCTGCAGAAAGTTGAGCAAACCTTAAGACTTTTAAGAATGAGGAAATGCAGAGTTAATGGGCTGTCCCATGCAAATTTTGGACCACCTGAGGCTGGGTTGAACTCCTTTCTACAGCCTCCAGCTCCTCCTATGTAGGGTGGTTGAAGGATGGGAAAAGCCCTGAGAGATCACTGCCAGATGGCATCACACGGGTGGGAGAGGGGCTGTAGGTGTTGCAAATCAAGAGCAAAGGGGCTGCATAACCTGGGAGGCACATACTATAGCTTTAGGGCGGGTGTGGGCTGATCTGGTGCTCTAGATCCTGGCCAGGTGCTGCTGAAAAATAGAGGGGATGCCATCCCATGAGACACGTGAGTTGGTGTGCGAGCTCTGTGTTTCAGGAACCAGGCTTTTACTGACTGAGAGGATAGCAGATCCAACCCAAATTCTGCCATGGCTCTGCTTTTTCCTGTGTGGGCTATGTGGGATGGATAGGGGCTGTTTATCATGTCCAGGGATTATAGTTATGTAGTTTACAGTAGGGATGCTGCTGTGACCCTTTAAACTATGCTGTGTGGAACTGGACCAAGGATTTGTGTGGTCTTTGGGGAATGTCTGAAGTACAGGCATTTACGGCTTCACAATGTGTCACTTTGTTATGGGAACTGAAACCAGGACAGGTGGTTAGTGGATTTTAGGGTGTGAGCAAGGTCTGGTGTTTGCCTTTGCCGCACACTCAAACCAGGGTCTGATGCTGGTGGGCCAACCAGCCCATATGATTAAGCGGTCCTTCCTATACATCCCTCTCACCCCTGCTTTCACCAGGCTGTGCCTCAAGCCCACCCCATTCTCTCTCCCCCTGAATCAGCTGTATCTCAGGGACTGTTCAGGCAAATAAGCCAAGTCTGATGGGTCCCATGCCCTCATCCTGAGATGCACTGAAAGTCAAGCTGAGGACGGGGGTACACTTCAGAGCATAATAAAGCATATATTTTAACCATGGGCTTTCTGGTACCAGGGAGGGCACCAGGAGTGCTTACCTGGCAGTGTTAATGCAGCACCACCTCACTGACAACACAGCCCCCAGCCCTGCCCAGGCTCTGCCTCCATGCACTGCCCCCTGGTCTGTCTTCTTAATGAAGTGGTGTTCTCCACATCCAGGTGTTTGAATGGGCTTTGGGTTGACTTTCTGCCAAGTGCCAGCCTGGCTTGGGTGCTGGCCATATAGGTGCTGAGATCTGGTGGGGCTGTGGCAGCTCGTGGCTCCACTGCATTGAGACATCAAACCCACGCCGCAAGCCCCTGGTGCCATGCAGAAGGGTTAACAGTCCGCTTGCTCCCTGTCTGCTTCAGGGAGCTTTGTTCATTGGAGTATTAAATTCCACAGCTGTAAATAATCTGCAGCAGGAGAGATTATCAAGGCCTTGGGAAGAAGCTGCTTTTATTAATAAGATCAGTTCTCCCTGCGAAGCATCACGTAGTCACTCTCCACCCTTTCCTCGCTGTCTCACCAGGCATTGCTGAGGACTGGTGGCGTAGCTTCCTCACCTCCAGCCCATGCCTTCCATCCTCCTGCCATGCTCTCTCCATCTCGCTGGCGTGCATCAGCACATACTTCTTTTCACAGGGACCAGTGGCTAGAAATGCTCCCTGTGCTGCCTGAAATATAATTGTGGTTTCACATGGCCTGGCTGCTGGTAGCCGAGGTGGGGAGGTGGCAGGACACATCCTTGCTGGGACAGGAGGGTGGCACCGCTCACCCTCATGGCACCTGCTGGGTGCAGGGCTGGAGGCTGCTCCACCTCTGATTCCTGCTGGGGTCCAGCTGCAGGCAGGCATGGCATGGAGGGCCTGGTTCCATGTCTGTCCCAGAAGAAGAAAACAGGCCTGGTGGGTGCTTGGAGGGAGACAGATTCCTGGTGATTCAGAGCCATGCAGCTTGGTGTTGGGGAGCTTTTTTAGCAGAGCATCCCGGGAAGCTTGGGTGAAGGCAGGAGGATCACAGCTACCCAGGGTGGACTAGGCTCTAGCCAGGAGGCCAGCCTGAGAGAGGCTCTTTAGGATGGATGCTAGGGCTTGGCCCTCTTTCAAGACTCCCAGTTCCTGGCAATCCTGCGCTTCTACTTGAGGGAAAATCCCCTTACCTAATTCCTCCTCAAACCCTACTCCCCCTCACAAGTCATTTCTGGTCTTCTTAGCACATCTCTGGCAGTGATGGGTCTCCTCTGCCACCAGAGCTGAGAGCACGGCACATTTTGTGGCTTACTGGGAAGGACCCTGGATCTAGTGGTTGTTCCCGGCTCTGGTAGGTGGCCATGGCTGCGGTGGCTCCCCACCATACTGCAATGACCCACCCAGTGCAGGGCACTCCTGGGTTTTTAGCTTTCTTCTCTGGCAGAGACAGAGAGCCAGCATGAGGCCCCCATGCCCCCAAACATCCATAAGCAACACACAGCCATCCTCCTTCTCTGCCGGGAGAGGGATTGGTGTCAGGAAGCAGCAAATGCTTTGAATTTGGGGGAGGGAGTCCCCCAGTTTGTACCAGGCTTTCAGGGCACTGTAAGCATTGCCAGGAGCACCAGTCCCATGGTGAGGCCACTGGGAAGTGAGCACCAGCTCATCCTGCCACATCCCGCCTTCCTTGCAAAGTTGTCGAGTCCAGATCTAACCCTGAGCAAGCCCATCTTCCCCCCACGTCACTTGCCCAGCTCACTCCTCCTCCCCAAAGAAGCCTGTGCCCCGCTGACCAGAGCATCACTTTTAATTAAAATGGTTCCCCTGCGATGTGCCGTCTGAATGTCTCCGGTTCTCCCCGCTGGGCTCCGGCCAGAGGGATGTGCTGGGGCAGAGTATCACATCAAAATCTCTCCGAACTGCAGCCAGTTTAGAGAAACTGAAGTCGGAGCAGAGAAAGCAGCTGAAAGCCGCACTGCCCCTCTGCCAACCAGCTCTACAGCAAGCTCAGACCCAAGCTCTGAAAAAACGAGCTTTGGCTGCCCACCCAGGAGAAAGCCTGGGAATGAGAAATGGTGTCTCCCCCTTGCGGAGGTGCACAGACCTGGGGATGGCTGGGGAAGCTGTGAGTGCTGTGAGTAGTACAGCAGGGTTAGGGGTCACCAGCTCCCCTGGAACGGCTGATGTACCTGGAGAAGAACCAGGCTGGCAGCCATGCTCAGCACTTGGTGGGATTTAGAGGTATCTCCCCATGGCCCTATTAGGGTGGGACATCCATTAGGGTTTGTAAAATGGAGAAGGGAGGCAGGTGAGTAAGGGTATCCAAAGGATCCCCTCCTAAATGGAGACAAGATTTTCCATGAAGGTTACAGGGCTTCACTTGGGTACCTGGGTGAGCACCTGGAGCAAGGGCTGCCTGCTCCACAGTGGCTTGTCTCTCAAAGCCCTCTTGGCAAATGTCTTCACCTCCCTCCACCTCTAGCATCCTGGCAGCTTTTCCAGGGATGAGGGCAAACCACAGCTGTCCCTGCAGGAGGGGATGCTGAGAGTCAGTAACTCCCCTGGGGCACCACATGGAGCCATTCCTCCTGGAAGGGTGAGTGCCAGCCCCATCCCCAACTGCTGCTGGAGCTTTTCTATGGAGTTCTGCTGTGTTGTAGTTGCTGGTGGTGCCTCAGACATGCTGCAGGGTCAGCTTTGAGCAGTGGGAATTGCTGGGGTGTTTCAACCCTTGCAGGTGTGTGTGACACTCAGCACAGGCACCATGATGTGTGTTGGACGTGCACCATACAGGGCCACTGTAACCTTCACACCTTCATAGGTGGGTGCAGCAAACAGGCACCCCGTGTTGTTGGTGGGGTGCAGATGACTGGGTTTTACTCCTGCACAGTCCCTGCAGTGACTCTGACTTTTGTGCTTTAGGCAGTGGAAATTCAGCCTTCCTGCAGGAGGTGAGCAAAGCCATGGAAGGATAGGGGAAAGGCCCTGCAGTGCAATTGGAAGGATTCCCTGAAGGGCTTGAAATCCATATGGATGTTCTCAGGGGCCTCTCATCTGCTAGGGCATTATAGCAACTCCCGCTGTCACATGCTGCCCGTAGAGTGAGAGGTCTTGTGTGCTTATAAGAGTCTGGGGCAGTAAATTGAAATTCTTTTTCTTCTGGACATGCTGAGCTGAATCCATGAGCACCTATGGAAAGTGCCGGGACACCTGTGTGCTGCTTTATTAAAATGTGTAGCACTCTACCTCTGGATGGCGGGTGGCAGGAGTCAGGCATGTGCTTGGTCTGTGATTTCTCCCCACTCCTATTAGCTTTGCTCTGCTAAGACTCAGTCCAGGCAAGACCCTGTGTGCCCACTCCCACGCAGCCTTTCCTCCCTCCCTCCCTCCCTCCCTCCCCCCCCAGCGGTCCCGGTCCCATCCCCATCCCCATCCCCATCCCCGGCAAGACCCTGTGTGCCCACTCCCACGCAGCCTTTCCTCCCTCCCTCCCTCCCTCCCTCCCTCCCCAGCGGTCCCGGTCCCATCCCCATCCCCATCCCCATCCCCGGGCTGGCTCCCGCACCCTCCCCGCCGTCCCTGCAAGGCGGGCGGCGGCCACACGGTGTCAGGCGGGTGCCGGCCTTCCCACCGAGCACCGGCGGCCGGACCCCTCGCTAACGCTCGTGGGACCAGCAAGCCCAGTGGGCCTGGGGAGGAAGCCCTGGAAAACTGTAAATAATGGCCTGGTTTTGCCAGAACCTATACCCCCGAGTGCGTCTTTCTGTAGGGGAAGGATGGCTCCTGCTCCTTTTCCTACGGCACGGAGGAAGAGTGCGATGTTTTTCAGGTGCTGTGTGATTTTTGCTTGGTCTTTCACAGCGGGGGGAGGAGGGGAGGTGGTCTCCTGCCTAGAGCACCCCAGGAGAGATGAGTTGTGCTGGGCCTCAGCCTCTCGCTGCGAAAGGCAGAGGAAGGCTGCCCTGCGAGGGGAACAAAGGGACTTGGATAGCGAGAGCGACACTTGCAAGCAGGGAGTGTTGGCAACACGGCTGCTGTTGCTTGGGGAAGAAAGCGCCTGAGCAGGGGCGAGGGGAGAGGCTGAGCTCAGGGGGTGTGGGGTCCCCAGCAGGAAAAGGGAATCGGGAGGTTCATGCTTTTGGATGCCCCCAGAACGAGCTGGACCTTGAATCAAATTCAGTTGTGCCTCTCCCGGCTCTTGGCTTTGTGGCTGCACTGGGTGTGTGTGGGGGGAACCCATTTTTCCCGCTGCATTTTCGTGGCAGAGGCGGGGGAGTCAGTGCAGAGAGAAGGCAGGCTGGGGAGGATGCATCAGTGAGTGACGTGTGATGCTGGAGCGAGCAGTAGCCCAGCCTCGCTCAGGTGCAGCTCTCCGTGCTGTGCATCACGTACAGAGACGCTGTCTATCCTCCAGCTATTTACCGCCAGCTCATTTTGCAAACGCTGCACTCACAAGATTTTTTTTCCCCCCTCTCTCTCCCTCCCTCTCTCTCTCTGCTCCCTGTAGAGATGCTCAGACAGTGCTCCCCATTCAGCTTCAAGCACGAGGTCTCCCACCTGCACATGCATTACACACACTGACCCGCCTGCAGGTTGTTCTGTTGGGCTGGTCCAAATTCACCCCCTTCCCCTTCTCCCTCTCCCCCGGGGCTTCAGTCCTGGCAGGGGGAGCTCCAGTGAACAAAGAGAGAGGCTGGTGTGAGCTGAGATGCTGCCAGGGGGGAGGCTCCCGCTTGCCCACCCGTGAGCCCAGAGGTCTGGCCCCAGCTGTCCCACAGGGCTGCTCGCTTCCCGCTGGCGGGTGGGGTTGCCATCTTTGCTGCCCGGGGATGACCTTCCCTAGTGAAGGGAGAGGAGGAAGGAAAGGAAGGGCATGGGGGACTGGGGACAGTCTCCTGATGTAGGAGGGGTGGGTGTGAGACTTTATTCCTGTGGATGATAGTGAGGGATATGGAATAAGGCACAACCAAGGGTTTCCCCATTGCACGCTGAGGAGGGAGAATAAATCACTGTAAGCAGAGGGGGGTGGGAGCCCAAGACCTCCCCAGTGGGGAACTGGAAATGGCTCAGTGGGTCTGCCCTCCCACCAAGTAAAAGGGGCTGCCCCTCAGTGTCTTCTCCTAGAGGGAGCTACTCGACCCTGGGAAGGATTCTTCCCAAGCAGGGACTACGGCTGATGGCTAACTCACCCTTCTCCTGGCGGGCAAGTCTACTTTCACCATTTTTTTAAAGCCTCAGGCCCATGGCTCAGTTACAGGAGAAGCTGGGTTTTTATCTCCCTTATCTCCACACACAGAGAGATGACTTTGTGGTTTTAAGGAGGTGCTTGAAAACAGGAGCTGAGGGTTTTCCTAGGGGTGGGAGACCAGACAGCAGAGGTAGCACACCACTGTCTCTGCCCCCTCCTGATTTCTAGCTGCTTGGTCAGTGGCAGTGGGGCTGACCTCACTCGAGAGCTGACACAGCTCTCGGCTGTGCTGCCCCAGAAGGCAGCGAGGAGACACACACACACACACACACCCCCCCCCCAGAATACAGCTGGGGCAGGCCTGAGGCTGGGGTGAGGGTCTGGACGGAGAGACCCCCAACTTGGCATTAAGGGCAAGGACAGAATTGCCTTTCTGTCCCGCAGGAAGTCTCGTGGAGCCTTTGGGAGCGCTGCCGGGACAAGGGCTCGCGTTACCATGGGGCTGGGACCCACAGCCAGGGGCCGGGGGTGCCGGCGGGGCGGTGGGCTTGTGGGGCTGCCCCTGGGCCGAGCGGGGGCGGCGGGGTGGCCGTCACAGGCTACGGTAGATGGCAGTGCCGCCCGGATTTTATGAATGGAGGAGGGAGGAGGAGGAGGAGGGGAGGCAGATGGATGCAGGGAGGTGGTGATGGAGAAGAGGGGAGGAGGCGGGAGGGGGGGCGGAGGGGGAAATTTGCTTGGCTGGGCTCCGGCCTCCACCTCCGTTCCCCCTCGCCCCTGCGCCCTCCCCCAGCCATTAGCATAGGCCTGCCCGGGTTTACATGTCGGGCTGCACGTTGCCGCGGCCGGATCCAGCAGCCAGCAGCGCTGGCAGCCGCCCCGAGTCAGCTGCTTCCCAGCGAGGAGCGGCGAGGAGCAGAGCGGGGCGGCGGGGAGGCGGCCCCGCAGGCACCGACTTTAAGGTGTCCTGGCGGAGATGCCGGCACCGGCACCCCGGCACCCCCCTCTCACCGTCCCCGCACCGGGGGTACCCCGGCTGCCCCCCCAGCGTAGCCTGGCTCGGGGCGAGCACGGACCCATCGGTTTTACACTGGGCTGCTCTGGTGTGCCACAATGATGCTCTACTTGCACCCCTTGGAGAGCTTTCAGCAGCCCCGGGTGGGGTGCTGGGCCCGTGGGGGTGTCTGGGGGCAGGCTGGGCTTTGGGGGGGCACAGCTGCTGTCGACAAATTCCCTTCTCCCTGCTACCCGTTTCTGTGCTCGGCTTTGCAAGGCAGTGCTGGGGCATCGTCCTCCTCTGCAGCTTCTTTGTGCCCTGGGGGATGTTCACAGCCTCCCATCCTGCTCCCCCATGACCTCCCACTTGCATCAGAGGTCCCCTTTGGTGGGGAAAGCCGGGAGAAGAAGCTGAGTAAGTCCTTGACATTTGCTGGCAGAAAAGCCTGGGGTGACGAACGCTGAGTGCTTTGAGATAAGGAGAGGCAAAGCCCTTCTATTTTCGTTTTGGGGCCTCTGAGGCATCACCTGGGACTGCATGGGTCAGTTGCTCCCAGCTGCAGCCGGGATTTCCCTCTCTAGGGACCAGGACATTATCACCGCTGGCATAGCCGTGGGATGGGTGACCAAGCAGCAGAAGTGGTGACTGCGCACAGTCCCGAAGCCTTCCCACAGGTGTGGGTCCTGCCTGCAGCACAGCATGGACAGCCCTTGCTGTTCCCAGGAGGCAGCAAGCTGGGGCAATTGTTTCTTTCCCATCCACTGTGCCCACTCTGCCACATGGGGGATAAAATTTCCTCCAGAGGCAGCTCTGGCTGCCTGCATTGGTGTGGCTTGTTTCCTTCTGGGGAGCATTTGAGGTGCAGAGGTGCTCAGGGCGAGCTTTGGAGGAGACTCCCAAGAGCAGCGCTTCTCCAGAAGGGAAGCTCTAACATGGCTTTCCCCAACAGCATGTTGATCTGGGTCCTGCTGGGGGCACTTCCCCTTGTGCTACCCTCATGCCACCGCATAGCAGCAGAGCTGGCCTGCGGCATGGGCCAGGGACCCCACAGAAAGCCCTAGCACGGTGCTTGCAGGGGCTTGGCCCCGTTGGTCAGCAGTGCTCACGTTACTGTGGGCTCGACAAGGCTGGTGCTGTGGCACTGACCCCCCCTCAGTGCACCAGAATGGTATCCTGAAAATCTGGTGGTGCCTTTGGCACTCTTTGGGCACCAATTCCTGCCTGCTGGTCCTGCTCCAGCCTGGGTCATCCCACCTGCCTGACCTAAATCCCACAGCGGTTTCAGCAGGACGCAGGGTTTTTCATCACTCCTTGTCCGAAACCAGTTAAGTTTTTTTTTTTTTTTTTTTTTGTTTTTTTTTTTTTTTTCATTGGTTGGACTAGATGATCTTAAAAGGTCCCTTCCAACCTCTGTGATTCTGTGATTCTGTGATTCTGTGAAGTAGGATTGGTGTTTGCCAGAAGATGGTTACTGTGAGCCACCCTAAAGGTCTCCGTGCTTCAGCAGCATCCTGGATCCTGCAGGATCCTTCATTCAGAGGGCACAAGAGAAGAGGGCTTTTCAGCCAACAGGGTGAGGTGCCCCCAGGGCCAGGAGGTGATGGAGGAAGAGGACAGCAGAGCCTTCAGCAATGCAGGGGCTTTCCACCTGTCTGTCCGGAGGTCCCTACCTGGCCAAGCACCTTGTAGTGCTTTGAAGCCACCAGCAGCACACACCTTGATGGGGCTCGAGCCCAGGGAGGACTGGGGCCCACTTTGCCACCCTGTGCAAGCCTGCCTTGAGCAAAGGAGAGCAGCTAAACTTCAGAGCAAGCATGAAGCAGAGCCCAGCCCGGGCTGCTCAGCTGGGCCCACAGTTTCTCACCTCCATCCTATGACCAGCGCTGGCTATTGCTGCTCAGCCACCACAGCTCCCCCCACATACTGCATGTTTGCCAAGCACTCGGATGGTCCCTTGCTTGGAAGAGCTCACAATCCAAGGATTTTTGTTTGCATATTAAACCAGCTAAGTATTCAGAATCAGCTCCAGCTACCGCCACGGGGAAAGCAGCTCCAAGATACATAATTCCCTGCCAAACCTGCCTGCTCTACCTCCGGGGCAGCGGTGCTGCTGCCCTCCAATGCTGCTGGGAGCGGGTGCGTGGCAGGGCTCCGACCCACCAGCTGGCACTCGCACAGTGTCCAGCTGAGCTAGCGGGGACACCACCTCTCTGCAAAGTCACCAGCGAGCGTGCAGGGAGCTCGCCCCACTACCGCCCTGTTGAGGGGCTTCCAAAAGTGCACCCGGCTCTCTGTCCTCGGGAAGCGGCCGGAAAGGAGTGGGTCATGCCTGCCTACACCCCAGGCACAGGGGAGCAGGATGGGGGAGCCGCTGTGCACCTCACCATCCTGTGCCCAGATCTGTGTGGCCGTGGGTAAGAGATACCCACTCCACATCCACGCATGGGGCAGGATGAGACCTCACCCTGTAGGACAGTCACACTCGGGCCATTTGCTGCCTGCCTGGCACTTTGTCTTGCTGGTTTTTCCCCCCTGTGGTTTGAGGGACTTGGGGTGGGTTGGCAGGCTGGGCACAGCACACAGCATGTCCCTTTTCCAGGACAAGCTAGTCTCCCGCTCCCGTTTTGGGAAGCAAGGATCAGGGGAGTACACCCTGCCCAGCACGTAGGCCATCCTTGGGTAATGACTGTGTTTGGCCGGTCTGATGCAATGAACTAATTAGGAATTTGCTGTCACCACAGCTGGACTCACCTGGCTTGTACGCTGCAGCCGGGTGATTCTCACTCCGTGTGACAGTCCTCCAGCCTCCCTTGGGACCAGGAATAGCAGCAAGGGGATCACATGGCCACTCTGGCTGTCCTCCCCTGCACCGTGCCAACCTCTTGGCAGCCACACATGCGAGTGTCATGAGGTGGCTTCAGTGGCCGTGGAGGAACATGCTGCTCCTCATCAGCCCTGGGGACAGACAGGTGACAAGTCTCCTGACATGCCAGCAGCACATGTGGCCAGGGCACAGCCCTGGCAGGAGGGAGCAGTGGTCGTGGCACCCTTCCTTTCTGGGATTTAGCCAAGATAGCCAAGGGCGTTGGGGTGACCTGGTGTCTTTGGGAATCTCTAGCCAGTGGTTTGCAGAAGCCCTCCTGTCAGGAAAAGAGCTAGGCAGAGCAGCCCTGTGCTCCTTGCAGCGGGGAAGCATCCTGCTGCCTGGCTGGGCATGGCACTCCTCTTGTGCTGGCCCCGCAGTGGGTGCCCAGGAGCTGGGGTAGGCACAACGTGGAAGGACTTCGCAGCCCAAGTCTGTCCCAGATAATACAGAATACAGAGAATCTGTCAGTGCCAATGAATAGTTTCAGCAGCTATCTAGGTGGCACAGGTCAGCCCCTGGGCCTTCAGTGCTGATGCTAGCTCAGGGCATCCCAACATCACTGGGTTTTTCCACAGGGAACCCATGAAAAGAGCCCACTCCCAGCACGTCCCAAGGGCTGGGGTCTGTGAGGGGACATGATAAGAATCACCTTGGTGACCGTGAAAGTTGGGGGTCCTGGGGAAGACATGCTGGGCACAAGCAGAAATCAGCTGCAGCTGCTGGAAGAGCCTCTGAGAGGAAAACTTTGCGGCCCACGGAAAATGAATTAGTGTTGATGTTCACAGAACATTTGTTTAGATTAAGCAATATGGCTCAAAGCTGCTCAGCTGTGGGGAGCTGGTCACCATGGCACTTACTAGACATCTTTCAGTGTTGCTATTCATGGCGCTGGCCAAGTGGCTGTGTGGTGGTGGGGAGAGCTAGCCCTGTCCTTGTGAGCATCCTCCTCTGTACTATACCTACTCTCCCTGGTTCCTCCTCATAGCCAGAGAGCTGAGCAAACAGTGGTTTTCCTTCCCGGAAGTGGATGCTCTGGGTGATGCCCTCTCCCAAAAGGCATTATCTCTTACAGCATTTGCAAGGAGGTTGCAGTGGGAGTTTCCGGTACAAGGACCTGCTGAACTTTCTTGTGGATGTGGGCTCTGGAGACTGGGAAGTGACAGGCAGGGTTGCCCTGGTTCTGCTGGGCTGGTGATGCTGGGGTCCCTGCAGTCATCGGGGCATCAGCTCTTCCACCAGCTTCCCAATGCAGAAGAGGCTGTGGCTGGGGAGCGTGGGCTGCACACTGCTGGCACCAATGCCTTGTAGCTGCCTGCGTGCGAAGCTCTGCCAACTGGGGATGGGCATGCACAAAATACCTCAGAGGCACGGAAAAAAACCCATATTTATTTCCTGGAAACCTATATAAATTGGAACCATCTCCCAACAAGAATCGCTGAGTTCGGTTTCCCAATGTAAAGCGGCAGCTACAATGAAGAAAAAGACAAAAGAAGGCTGGACCACCCACCGCTGCGGAGAGAGCTCCCCAGGCCCCTGGGGCGTTCAGAGGGGGAACCGGCCGGGCCCTGGGGTCTCCGCAGGTGGGACGCTTGCTGCCTGCAAATACAGGGAAGCCTTCCCTCAGCCCTCCCCAAACCCAAGGGAGCCACCTTAAGAGCTCTCCCTCCATAGGACCAAACGGGGATCCGCCAGGCGTTTCATATACCATATTCTATAGCCAAGGAAACCTTAACAAAGAGCTGTACGCTCTCACGTTTCGCTTCAGGCTTCTCCCTGCTGCAGCTGGGGCTGAGTTTTTTAAAATCTTTGTGTCATTATTTCGTTCCTCTTTTGATTCAGCCATCGAGGGACAAGGAGATGCCAAACGAAAAGAATGGGCATTTAAACAGAACTAGATTGAAGAGGCAGTGTGTGCACCGAACAACAAGTCTTTTTACATTTCATATGATCTTATACATGGGCTCCATTCAGTATATTTCCCCTCTGTTTCATTTGAATGTACAGAATTAGCCATTCACATCCTCTGGAATTACGGCTCTTTAACATTTCCATTCTGAGCTGCCTCCATATTTTGGGGGTTGGGAGCGTTATTAGCTCAGCTGGGGAAGCACAGGCTGAGGTCAGAGTTGGTCTTGCAGGCTGGAAATGAGCTTTTTCTTTTTTTGGAAAGTGCACGATTTGATGCTTGATGACTGCGGTCAGAAAAATATACGAGCGTACACAAATATACATATGTGCTGGAGCACGCGTGTGTCTGGTTTCAGCGGAGGAGGGTCTTTTTCACGTTAATCCTGGTGGAGTTGTTTCTTCAGATAGAAAAGCGAGCCTCAGTTTTCCAATGCAGGGTGTGCTCTGCGATCGCCCGGGGTCGTACGCGTGGCCGTGTCCTTGTGCGTGGCTGCTGCCTCATTGTCTTTTTGAAAGACAAATACTGAAAACAAATATTTACCATGTCTATTTACTAAAGCTCCCTGGATACTTGTACAAATTTAGAAGAGTTGGCCCAGAAAACTCAGTCGAACCGAGCTGGGAGTCACAGGAGGAAAGCCAGGAGGGACGTGTGCGTGCAGCTAATCCTGCTGAAAAGCTGGGGAGCCAGCACCGCTGTCCTGAGCAAGCATGGGACTGTCTCTGCAGTCTCTGCAAGGCTGTGCACCTTGCAGCCCACACCGTGTCACCCCAGGGTCCCCCAGCAAGGGAGGGGGCTGGTGTGGGAACATTTCAGTTGTCAATCTGCCTTTTTTTCTGGCTTTATTTTTCTGCTGGTGCGGCCAGGCCAGTGTCCCACTGGGGAGCGTCCCACCTTTCCCCAGCACCTACATGCAGGAGGGTGTGTTGTCAGACAGCTGGGACGTGGAAGTGGTAACAACCCAGAGAGAGAAGAGAGCAGGACTGCCATGTCTCCTCTGGCCGCTTTGCAACACCCCCATGCTGCAGAGAGGTGCTTCCCTCGGAGGACCCTGAGGATGCAGATAAAGAGATCCTCAGGGACTGACGTCCTCAAAAGAAGTCTCTGCAACCTCTGCTGCCCTTTCTTTCTTGTATTTTGAGCTTTCTCTATCTGTCTGTGGCATCTACATCACCATTTCCACAGGCCACCTTATCTGGTTGTTGTAGAAATGAGGACAAGGTGGCAAACAAGAAACAAGGCCCTGCAATGGGGCAAATAAACCTGGAAAGGCTGAGCTTGGTTCAGAAGGCAGCCAGGCTCCCATTTTCCCCTTTAGCTGGCTTTCTGCAAGGCACAGAGGGCAGGAGCGTAGGCTCGGGGGCTGGGACATCATGCTCTGCAGGTGATCGTGGACAGTTGACTTTGCTTTAATGCTCAGCATCTGCTGGAGGGGGCTCACCTGGGCCAGGCAGAAACCCCAGGTCCCCAGTCGACCACCCCTGAACCGGTCAGACACAATCAGGCTGTAGGCTTTCCCGGAGATCCCTTCAATCACAGCCTCCTGCCTAATTTAACCTGGTTATTTATACCTTTTCCTGTGTGTGTTTAATTATAGTAGAACCTGGCAATACTGCTGTGCTTAACGGTCTGTTGGCGTTTCCATTATGAGCCCAGACTGGAAGGGATTATATAGCCTGAGTGTTTGAACTGAGTCTCAGACAGAGACTTGGCATAGACTTACAGCCCAAATACAAAGATTTTCAATTGGCTAATGGCAGTTTTGAAAAGGCAATATTTTTCACATGCTTAGGCCCTTCCGTGTTGTTAAGCTGCCTTCCTCTGTTTTAAACTCAGCAAGCAAGGAGTCGTAATTCAGCCTGTTATAGCAGTGACTCACGTTCGTTGCACAGCGATGCCATAACCAGCTAAGGCAAGGCCTTCTGCCTTAAGAGGAATTACGCTCAGAAAGATGACTGGGGAAAGTCATCTTTTTCACTCACCGGGGTCACACCATCTGTGAGTCCAAAGGGCAGCTGCTGTGTCCAGCACGAGTTGTCTGACCACGGCTCAGGCTCTGCAGTGGAGACATCTAATTGTGACCAGGATGTCCCAGACTTCATGAGCAGCCAGCAGCACTTACAGGGCATCAGTTGTTTCATCCGCAAGTAGACAACTCAAATAGGTTAGCTTGGTCAAATCCTAAAGATGGTTTTTCTTCCCACCAGCTATACAGGGAGCCTGGGGCAATTAGCTCAGGCAGCAGCATCCACACTGGGGATAATCTGGTGGCACCAGTCCCGCTTTGAGGGAGTCTACAGTAGCTCCCGTGGTGGGATGTGGTGCATGCATTCATCTCCACAAGATTTTTCTCTAACAGCGTGGAAGGCAGAGCAAGAGGAGGGGAAAAGCAATGTCTTTTTAATGCATGGGAATCTTTGGTAGAGAAGGTTCAAGTGATTTGCCCATGGTCTTACAGCAGGTCAAAGGGAAGCCGTCCTTGGGAGCAAACCTAGATCTGTATTGCGCACTGATGCCTCTGCAACGGTCCTTTCCCCATGTGAATGCATTAAATGACCAAGTTCATAAAACAAGCAAGGGAATATCATGTGCTGGGAAGAGTTGTAACTCAAGTTGGCCAGGCACCAGCAAAGAAAAAGAGCTAGTGAATTCAAGAGGAGCGTATAGCAAAGATAGTGGGTTGCAAACAACCTTTCTCTCCAGAAAGCCTACCTTTGGCTTTGGTGATAGGTGCTCTGTGTCTGTGTCCCAGGGAGAACTGGTCCATCCTTTGCTGTTGTCACCAATCTTTTGCCTTTTGGAGCCTGAGAGGAGGCGAATACCAAACCCCTCTCTCAGCTGAATGAGAAGCAGCAAACCCCAAAGCTGCATTTGCAGCCTGGTCCCAGAGGGATGCTACACAAGGTGCCCTGGCTGCTGCTCCCCTGGAGCTGGGGCCCCACTTCATTCCCCATCTCAGGGGGTGTTGGAGCTGGGTGCGCTCACCCAGGCTGCTCCAGGTGGCTGCACCCCTGGACCCGAGAAGGGCTAGTGGGGACGAGGCAGAGGAGACAGTGGGGACGAGGCAGCTCGGTTCCCACCAGGACTGTCACCATGGGAACTTTAGGGACTGAGGCCATTTATGGTTGGTTGTAAACCCTGACTCTGACAGCAAAGGCTTTCTTCGCCTCTTCCTCTGGGCTTGGCCCTGGCTGTCTCAGAGAAAGCAGGCTCACATTTTACCTCCGGCTGGCTCTGCGCACACATCCCCTGGCACTGAGTGCTGGCCCGCTGCGTGGGAGCTGCTCGCGCTCAGGGAAGCACTCTGGCTGTCTCTCCCAGAGAAAGTGGAGCCGATGCCCAAGGCTGTGGAGAACTGCAGGTCTGATGGCTCTGCAGACACCTGGGGATGCAGGGGGAGAGAGGTGGTGGGCTCACTTTTTTTTTCAGTGGGACCGTTGCCCCTTGGAGGAGCTCTCAGATCAGTTTATGAGGTTAAGGATCTCTGCTAAGGTCTAGCTGCCCTCGGCAGGCTCCTAGCTTTGGGGCTGGAAAGGCTCATCTCTCGTCTTGGCCAATGCTGGCAGTGTTGCAGTGAAGAGATGGAGGAACAGCTGGCAGGAGCCAGCCTGTGGAGGAGAAGTTGAGGGCAGAAAGACTTCAGCAGCCAAATCTCATCTGGTCCTTCTTCTGATGCCAAATGCTCCTATGAATTTCTGCTGTGCAGTTTCCCAAGACTACCCCGGTTCAGATGCCCGCCTGGCCCTCCTCTAGAGAGGGAGGCTAAAACACAGGGCTGGTCAAGAATTGCTCCTTCTACAGCTGCTCAGCTCCTCTCAAGAAAAAAAGTCACACTCGCAACTTCTTGATGCTGCCCTGTCTCCTACGAGCTGCAGTCTAGGTGGCTTGTGCCCATCTTGCCCTTTCACAGACCCAGCACCCTGGTTCGACTGCAGATCCCACCCGTGTGCCAGGATGCTCTGCTAACAAAATGTGGCGACATGACCACAGTGCCAGATGGGAGCCTGGCACGGCAGGGGAGAGCATGGAAGGGCAAGGCAGAGCATGGCAAGGCAGTGCAGAACCTGGCAAGGCCAGGCTTGAGGACCAGGAGGTGCTTCAGGGTCAGGGCCTGGGTGAGGGAGGGCGTTTGGCCAAACTGGAGTTCAGGTTTGTGTTAAAAAGTAAAAACTCCCTGCAGAATCCAGAATTGCAGTTAGAATAAAGGGGTCAATACAAAGAAATAGCTCCAACAGATAATCTCCAGCTGCCCCATATAGGAAGCATTTAAGTGGAGAGCTGCTCCTTTTCTCAAAGACGCTCACATGCACAAACACTCTCTACCACAGGTTTTCCCCGCAGCTTGAGGTCCAGCTCTCCCCATCATGTCTGCCAGGCCCTGTGACCCCGTCTGCACAGGAAGACATCTCCTGGCGGAGTGACGCACTCGGAATAACATGGACCACTGCTTTCTCCATTCTTCTTCTGCTTCACGCTCCCTGATTTCCATCGCAGATGAGTCACTGGCTGGCACCCCATCTGGAAGATGGGGGAGTCACCCCTTGTGCTGCTGACACAGCCTGAATGCAAACTTTCTGCTCTCATATAGGTATGAAACAAGGAAGGGGAGGTGTGTTTCCTGAGAAAAAGTAGTAGGGGTTGTCCTGGGCTTCCTGTGGGATTCTGGGGGAAAAATGAAAAGGTATTCCTGCTTTGTGAGTGTAAGTGCATTTTTTTGATGTGTGGTTTGTTTGGTTTTTGTTTTTTTTTTTCTAATTTTTAACAAAGTGGGAAGAAAATTTTCCTCCTTAAGGGAAAAATAAAACAAAAGCAGAGACGGGTAAGCATTGACTGCTCATCCGTGGAGAACAGCGGTCCCGTGAAAGGCCAGCTAATGTCCATAGACAGACTGTTTGCATTGGTGCCTAGAGCTAATGAAGTATGACTGTGAAGGGGGCTCTTAATGCTAGTGCAAAGCGAGGCTCACAAGCTTCAAATGTTTGCCTGGATAGTCTCCAAAACTTCTGCCCTCCTTTGGGCTGGAGCTGAGGTCGGAGACCTTGGAGCTGTGAAGATTTCTGTACGGCTGCTTCCAAGCAAAACCAGAGCATCACAATGAAAATAAATAAACAAATGGAGCTATTCTGAGCCTCTGCCACATTGGAGGGTTTCATTTGCACCATACCAAGCAGGATGTGTCCCTTCCTGTTTGGAAGCAATGTCCTGATTTACAGTTTATTACTTTCCAATGAATTCTCTCCCATGTCTTCAGAGCGTGGAGCCTGCACACCTCTAGAAGACCCTCAGCTCATGCTTACAGAGCTCTGCCATTTCCACTAGCAGGGCAGGACCCTGACGTCACGGTGCAGGACTGATTCACCCCCTGCTAGGATGAGCCCTCATAGTAATATTTCCATGATAAGCAGCTTCCCCTTCGTGCTTCATGTTAAAGAAACCTCTTTGCAGTTGTGGTCTTGTCCTGACACCCCAAAATGTCAGCTCTTACACCCCCTGTGCACCTTTTGGCTGTCACTTCTGCCTGTGATGCTGACCAAGACCTCTTGGTTTTGCTGGGGCCCTTGCCTCGTTAGGTGCTGGTGATACTCAGCAGCTGGCTGGCCTCCTTTTCCCGCCCTGCTCCTTGTTTTATCTGGCTCCCAGGTTACCCTGACTTTCTCCAGACATCCTTGCAGGGTCCTCTGCATTCCATCCCTGTGCTGTGCTCTCGGTTGGTTGCAGTTCTTCATGCAGACCCCTCATGGAGGCTCACCTTCCTTTCCTCTCCCACATCCAGTCCAGTTTTCCTTCAGCCAAATCCCCATCTCAAATCCTCTCTGCTCCCAGCAGTTCCTGTTGGCTCCTTTCTCCACCTGCCCGTGCGTGCCTTGCTCAGCTGCCTGGGCCAGGATAGGAGTGTGAGGGGGCAGGAGCTGTCTAATCTCAGGGAGGGACCGGACTTGTGGTCTGGATCACAGAGATCCACAGCTTTGCTTATCTGGAAATCCTGCTCAGTCCCTGGCTGGAGCACATCCTGAAAGGAGAAAAGTTTCAGGGAATTCAGCCGGTGAGCACTATAAGGCTGTCTTAAGGGAGCACATGTGAACCGGAATATTTCAAAGACTTGGCTAAGTTTGGCAGCAGCAAAGAGCGCATCTGGACTAAACCAAAGACCTTCCTTGCTTCTCCTTTTGCCAAACTTCAAGTCCGCGTGCCAAAAACATGCAACTTCAAGAGCTCTTCAAAGAAAAGGTCATCAGATTTCTCTGTAACAAAAGCAAGAGAAACCAAAGTATTTCCCCTTACAATGTTCTTGGAAGCAGATGAATCATTTTGGCTGAAATTATATATTTTATATCTATATTTGTATAGATAGTTCAGCATTAGGCAGCCAAACAACAAGACAAAGTTCAGCCCAAACGGTTTAAGTATGGCCAAGCCAAAACCGGCTGAAAACCGGCGCTTGGCATGGGAAAAGTGAAGGCACGTTCATAGTGTTTGGCAGGAGCAGACCTACCTGCAGCGCCTGTCCCTGTATCTCTGCTTTCACAAAGCATGTGGTCCTCACAGCAGAGCGAGGAAGGGAGAAGATGAGGGAGCCAGGCATCACAGACCCCTGTGCTGGGAAGTGCAGCTGTGCAAGAAGAAATCACAGAAGAGGAGGGCTCCAGGGTCAGACTGTACCACTGCTCAGGTCTGTACAGTATCCTCTCCCATTTTTCTGCAGTGTGCTGAAATGGTGGTTCACTGGCCTCCCTCCTGGTGCTCTGCAGCATGTCTGCATTCTGTCAAGCCAGGCAGTCAGCATCCCAAATAAAAGTGATGCTGCCCAGGAGTGGGAGGAACTTGTGCTGCAAGGAGACTGGCATTGGGATGTATAGCCAGGCCACAGCAAATGGCATAGAGCCGCTCTGCAGCAGCGGAGGCATTAAAGAGGATGGAAGAAGACTGAAGTCCCCAGTTATCACTAGCACTGTGCATTCAGCGGAGGGTATGGGTGCTGTATCCCTCCTCTCTCTCCGGCATTACTGCTGTGCCCTGGCATGGGCCACTGCCCTCACAGATGTGGAAGGTGAGAGGCTGCCTGGCCGTGGTGGTGCTGCGGTGGGTGCAGGCAGGGCTGGGGAGGGGAGCAGGGGCTGCGTGTCCTCAGAGGTGCCGGTTTTGCTCTGCTGCCGGAGTCTCCCGTAAGCATGCTTTTTCCTCTCTGGGAGACTAAATAGCCTCTGAGCAAGGAGAATCTGGAAGCCATCACAGGCCCCGCTGTGTTGCTGGGGTGTTTTGGGGAGGAGAGAGAATATCCTGAGAGTAGGGGCTCATGGTGCAGCAGCTGCAGTTTTCACAACAGCCTCCTTGCTCCTCACCTCTACCATGTGAAGGGCTCTCCACATCTCCTTGGTGCTCAGCTAGCAGCAAGCTGCACTTCCCTTTCTGTCCTTCTGCTGGGTCTGCGGCACCAGGCACTCTCTCCCTCTCTCCTGTTTGGACACCTCTTGCCACTTGTGGTATGGACAACTTGACGAAGGAAGGAGGGAGGAGGGACATGTCAGAACCTGGATGAGGAAATAAATATTTAGACTCAGATACACAGAAGATAACATGATGCTTTACATCTGGATGCCACCAAGATGTGTTGAGTAGCCTCTGAGGTTGGAGAATTTGCCCATCCTTGACTCAGGTGGCTGGTGGGTGCTCAGCATGGCTCCGGCATTTCCGTATCGGTCATCTTCTAATGTTCCTCAGTCCGCAGCTGATGGAGGCCAGGGTATGTGAGTCACCAGCCGCCACTGGCCTTCATCCACACGCTCCATTTGGAGCTGCTCTGTGTGTGTGAGAGCGCGCTCCCCTCTCCCAGCTGTGCGTGCCTGCCTGCCAGCGTGCGGCTGATTGAATCCACAGCTGTGCTGGTTTTCTCCTCACTTATAGCTCTGAGAGTCCTGTTCATGGATTAAGGGGGAAAGAAGGAGGAGGAAGAGGAGGAGGGAGGGAAGGAAAATTAAAAATAAATTCATAAACCAACAGAGGGAGAGATGCTTAGTAGAAGGGGATGTCCGCTTTCAGAGTTGTTTTCCCCCACAGGCAGTGTGGTGCGCGGTCATCCCCCCTGTGCTCTCACCACCAGCAAGCAGAAGATGCCACCTCCCCACACCTTCCTGGAAGATGAACTGGGGTCCCTGCTGGAAGTCCCCCCTGCATTGCTCAGGGGTTGCTACCTCCTCCAGGCACCATGTTGATTCCCCAGAAAAACTAAGCCACTGTCTCATGGCTTTGCACCCAGTTCTGTGGCTTCTGGAGCTGCTTCTGCTCGCTCCACGTGGTGAGGAGGGCCACCCATCTTGCAGATAGATGGACTGGACCTTCCTCAGTAGGCACGATCAGCTCTTGACCACAGTGTACAGCACATAGAACACAGACGTGGTGAATAGACCTGGACAGCCCCTCCAGCAGGAGCTGGCGGCAGCTGCGGAGCTAGGGCACAACCTCACAACACTGCACTCGACAGCCTTCTTCATTGCAGTTCGTGCACAGGAGATCTCCAGCTGTGGCACCTTGCAAAGGAACTATAAGACATCCCAATGGGGACAGTCCCACGTTTCAGGTGGTGTTTAGAGGTAAGTTCTGCTCTTTGCAATAGGTTGGGGAGGGCCTCAGGTGGACTGTGCAGGATCCTGATTCCTGTGGCATCCCTGCAGATGGCATAACCCCCAGACGGTCTTGTGGGTCAGGAGGTGAACTAAGAGACATTTTGGAGAGTTTGAGTGCCATCCTCCTCTCTCCAGTGGGTGCTGGGGACTTGGGTGTGTCAGTCTGAAGCTTTCCTCTGCATATCACAGACAGCTTTGCCAAATGATCTTTACCCCGTTGTGCCCCACAAAAACTGCAACAGGTCATGGCACCCATCACGTGGGGTTTTCCGAGGATGAGCAGGACTATGAGAGAAGGGGTGGACCAGCCAAAATGGTATGCGTTGTGCTGCACACTGTCTTGGTTCCCTGTGTTTTATGGTTGATGGATTTGAGGAACACCCCACAGCTTTCAAAATATTTTCCCCCCTCCCAAGCCTTTCCTGTAACAGACCCAGTTTCTAAAAGGGGACATTTGGATTTCCTGTCACTTGGCCCTGTTAATCCTGTCTTTTCCCAGGGAACAGCAATGGCCTAAAGCTTGATTGTGCTTCAGCTGGCATGGAGGCAGATCTGTGGGCTCCAGGGGTCCCTCACCTGTGGGACACCTGTGCAAACAAGATCAGACAAGGCACCAGGGATGCAGGTCAAATGGGGACAGAGCAGTGGCTTCCCAGCGAGGGGCTGGGAAGGCTTCAACTTCCTCAGCAGCTGTGAGCCTGCAGATACGGTGCGGAAGGTGCTCAAGGGGTCTGGACCAGTGTTTAAGCAGCCTGGAGTGGAACCAGGCTGACTTTACAGTTTACAGCCAAGGTGTAGGCTGCAGGCAGCGGAAGGTATTTTCCCAGTCTTTCTGGCGCTCCCCATTCACAGCTGGAGAAATGCTTTGGGTGTGAGAGTCTCCTGGTGAGATGTCAAGCCCATGTGCTCTGTGGGCTGTGCTGGGCAGGGGCTTGGGTGTGAGAGAGCCATGGCCACAGCAAAGACCCCCTCACTTTTCATCAACGTGCCTGGGGCAGGGGGGAGAAGGACCTCTCATACCCTGGTCCCAGGCTAAACCCCCACCCCCAGCCCGACCTTGCTCATCTGGTAGTCCATGGACTTTTCCTAACTTGCAAAGGCTGGGAGTGATTGTGGCAGACCTTCTCGAATCAGAGACTTTGCCTGGTCTGGGTGCAGGAGGTAAGGTGGTGGCACACCCTGGCACAAGGCTCTCCCTGCCCTGGTGAGGCTGGCATGTGGGGTGGTCCCCACCTAGCACTGGGGAAAGGCAGGGAGGGGTTGGTTTTGATTGCTTGTAGCACATCTTGCTGGGCTGTTGAATAGGTCATGAGTGTGGACCCCATGGCAGCAGCAGGGGAACAAACATGTCGGCGAAGGAGGGGTAGCTGGTGTGTTTGTGGGGGTGGTGGGAATGGGGAAGGAGTGGTTGGAAAGAGAGGCCCTCTATCCTCTGAGATGCTCAGCTCCAGAGAGAGATGGTGAGTGTCCCACAGGATAAGCCCTTGAAATCCCAGGAGGGCTTCGGTTCCCCTCAGGCGCTGCATCCTCTGCCATGGTCTCAGAGGCAGCAGTCTGGGGGTGCCTCTGATTGGGACCTTGGGCAGGAGCATCCTTCTCCCTCTCCAACCCCAGGAGAGATGGCTGCCAGGGGGTGCAGGAGGAGGCTGCCAGCTGGGACGAGGGCTGGGGGCAGCAGCTACCAGAGGTGGCTGGGCAGGAGGTCCAGGGAGGGAACAGGGTCACAGCCGGCAGCGTCCCTGGCAGGCTGGCAGCACCCCAGCGTGCACAGAGGACAGAGCTGCAGTCACGGGAAGGGAGGGGGACATTGTAGTCCTTGTTCCACCGCCCACACACTCTTCAGAGGGAGGCAGGGAAGGTGGGAAATTTGTCCTCACCCCCCTTTGCCCCTGTTTTGAGGGGTAAGAGAGCACACAGTACCCCACGGGGAGGGGGGATACAGCTGGCACCCCAGCTGAAGAAGCAAGTCTGGGTGCTGGGTAAGGAGTCGGATCTCCTGCAGCCCCTGGTGCTGGAAGGACCGGCAGGAGTGGGAGCCCCCAGGCACCCCCGAAAATGGGGGCACTGCAGATTCCCCCCACAGCCCCGTCCCACTGCTCGGCAGCCCAGCTGGGTGGGGGAGAAATCCAGGCATCCCCCACCACCACCTGCAGCTCAGCTCCGTCCCGCCGTCCCTGTCCCGGGTGGGTGTGGGTGGGAAGCACCGTCCCCTGCCTGCAGATCCCCCGGCAGCCCCTCCTCCCCACCTGGGAAACAGGCTCCCTTCTCTTCCCGGCCCGCTGTGCAGACACCCGGCTTTGCACGTAGCAAATGGAGGCGATTTCCTCCTTCGCGGCAGCACATGGAAAGTATTGAGCCGTGTGTGGTTTGGTTGGTTGGGGTTTTTTTTTCCCTTCTCTCCTTCTCTTTTTTTTTTTTTTTTTTTTCCTTTTTTTTTTTTTTCCTCTCTTTCCTCGCCCGACACTCTGTCAGCATGCTGTTGGACGCCGTGTTAGAGCTCCCACTCTTCTCCGCTCCTGTACATCTGCTCCTGGTTGTCCTCCACAGTACCGAATGTCAGGAAATGACTGAATCATACATCAAGCACAGCCGGACAGACCCAGGCGGAGCAGGGAGGGAGCAGGGGACATTGGTGGGGATATTGGGAAGCAGGGGCAAAAAAAAAGGCTTTTGGAAGCCGTGGCTTGGCTGAGATCTCTTGTGCTGCTTCTCCCTCAGTGGGGAGAGATGTGGGGGTCCCTTGTGCTTCTTCCCTCCAGTCTGGTCAGTGTCTTTGGGGTTGGGACACAGGAGTACTTATTCATAGAATCAGAATGGTTTAGGTTGGAAGGGACCTTACAGGCCATCTAGTTCCACCCCCCATGCTGTGGGCAGGGACATATCCCACTAGACCAGGTTGCTCCATCCAACCTGGTCTTGAACACTGCCAGGGATGGGGCATCCATAGCTTCTCTGGGCAACCTGTTCCCGTGTATCACCACCCTCGCAATCCATTCCTTCACTTTTCCAATGGAATATTATTTCCCAGTAACCAAGGAAGGTGAAAACACCAGTCAAACCCTGGAGAAGGGCCCTTTGCTCATCCAGCTCTCCATGTGGAGCCAGAACACCAATTCATTGTGTGAGATGCCCATCAGCCAGTGGGACTGGGAGGGCCAAGGAAACCTGTCTTTGTCCCCACAGACTGGCTGCAGCACCAGGGAAGGGAGAAGTGGGGCACCTCAGCGCAGCTAAGCTGCCCCTCAGGCAAGGCAAGGCAAGGCAAGGGCAGGCAACAAACTGGTGTGAAGGGGCAGGACCTGTGCAGGGCACTGGTGGCAGAGCCCAAGGGCTGTTTATGCGTGGGGGTGACTTTGCCCTAGGAAAGGACAGCAGCTAGGTAGATATAGAACATATGTAGACACCTCTGAGCTAGCGGTGCCAATAGTTAGTCACCATGAGGACATGGTCCAGGCTCCGTGCTGGAGGTAAATGACTCATATTGAAGTCTGTGGGACCAGAGCTTCGTTGCTCTTGGCAATCAGGCCGGCTAGATTTAATGCTAGGTTGGGTACATCCTTCAGGACTGAGAAGAGAGTCCTTCACAGCATGCTGTGCCATTTCTAGGGACAGCACATATGCTCTCTGGAACCAACATCCTATGAGCCCAAGAGCCCGTCGTCTCCGTCAGTACCCTGCCATGTGTTTGAGGGAGATACCAATGGAGTTGAGAAACTCGCCATGAATTCTTACACAGAGTTGGGAGAAGGGGGGAATTTTTGCACTGGGCAGCTCACCAGCTTGTCTCAGTCCCTGTGCTTTGTCTCCACTCCCCATACTGCAGACTGCCCAGGCTGCCTGCCGTGGCTGTGCTGAGTCCTCATGCAGACGTTGCTGGAGGGCAGGGGCATGTGGTGGAGGGGCTGTTTAAGGACACGTTCACAAGATGAGTGCCTGGGCTGCTGCAATGTTTTACTAGCCCGTGTGTCAAGGAGCTCCTCTGTTTCTGTTGATCTGAGCTGAGCAGGTGGAGCACGTCCCTTCTCCCAGGTCCTCCTGCTGGTTCCTCTTGCAGGAACCTGCAGCACATGAGGGCCAGAGCGGTGTTTCAGGAGAGGAGGTGGTGGTCTTTCTCTCCACCTGACAGTCCAGTGTTTGTCCTCTGGACCGTTTCCTTCCTCTAAGTGAGCGCCCAAATGATTCATGTTTGAATCCCTTCCCTGCCGCTCCGAGAGCGAGTTGTCCACAGGAACTGCTCTCTGCGTGCAGACCTTGTGCCGTGCCGTCCCTCGGGGCACGCTCCCTCTCCTCCCACGGGCTGCTCTCCCTGCGCGGGTTACAAGCTTTCTCTCTTCCCTGGAGTATTTTACATCCGAGCCTGTCTCCCAAGATTTTAATGCTGTCCAAGTTCTCCTGGCTATCTTCTTCTGCAAGCTGCAGTCCCAGTGCGGCCGGTGCTCGCAGAATTTTTCAGAGCATGAGGTGTTTGAGAAAGCTGTGGGCCTCCTTAGGCAGAAGACATCGGCTATGTACCTCCTTCTTGTTGTTTCAGTACTGACCCGACCCTTTGGTGGGGTGGTAGGAGGTGCTGGTGAACACGGGGTGCTGTCTGCTAAATAAGCTGCAAAAACTGGCTGCATCTCACTTACAAGCCGGAAGGATTTTGTTCTCAGAGCATGTGGGGGGTCTTCAGGCAGTGGTACGGGGTTTTCTTTGTTTCCAGCTCCTCAGTAGCATCCCCAGATGGTATAACCTGGGACGGGCTGATCTGAACAACACCGATGGACTCAGCTCTTGGTGGCCAATGGTGAAAGAGGCAACCATGGGGTGATGGTAGACACAGCCCATCAGGAGCCAGGGGAGGGCCCAAGAGATGGCGCTAGCCTGGGGGAGGTACCCTGCATCCCGGGAGGTCTGGGCTGGTCCCGCCACCCCTCACCACCTCCCCTGCCGCAAGCGCACAGTCCCGTTCTGTCACTTGTGTGCCAGCTCTGCTGTGAGCGTAGGCAGGGACGTACTGAAGTGGGACTAAAGGCTTTGGAGGGAGGAAGCTTTCCTCAGTGTGGGCCTGGCAGTTGGAGTAGAGCGGACCCACCCTGACTTCCAAGCATCACCATCCTCAGGATGTGACTGCAGGCCTGTCCCAACACCCAGCGTGCAACGCCACTCCTCAGTCCTTGGGGTCCCTCCTTGCTTTGTTCTCCATCTGAGAAAGTCTGATACAGGTCCTCTTTCTTCCACATCACCCTCTGAGAACCCACTGTCACCCAGGCTCTCAGCAACTACTGTCCTGCTCCTGGAAGCTAACAAGCACCGTCCCACCACCCTGGCATTTCTCAGCTCTGCTCAGCCCCATTAGTCAGCAAGCTGCATCCTCGACAGTCACCCGCAAGGAGGTGGCACCATCTCGGAGCAGGTCGCTGGGGCGCAGGCAAGAGGCACAAACGGGCAATTGCTACCTTTCCTCCTGGCTTGCCCCGTGTCTTTGCCCTGTCTGCCAGGCTCAGGAGTGAGTACCCAGCCCAGCAGGGTGTGGAGATGGGAGCGCGCTGCCTGGGATCCCTCGGCAAGCCTTAGTCAGAGCCCTGCTACCGTACGTGCAGCCTGGCACTGAGATGGGGTGTGAGCCTCCGTGAGAGGCAGGGAGGGGGAGCGGAGATAAACGAGCCCAGGTAATTAATTCCCACTCCTGATTGCATGTTTGCTCTCCAAAATGTGTGTGTTGGCATCATCCCGGGCAGGGCTTGGCCCAGCATCCAACAGACACCTTCTTTTATCTCAGCTATTTCATCAAATCTTTTAATTGTATCTATCTCAAGCCCTGGGCTCAGGATTGAGACTTCACATCAAACAACAATAGTTCATAAAGTGGATCCTAGCTGGGCACTGAGCTCAGCTCTGAGGCTGCAAAGAGGAATAAGAGACCTCCCAGACTGTGATTTCATCCCAGGCTCTCTGGAAATATCCTCCTCGCCCTGCTGGGGCAAACAAGGGTCTGCAGAAGGCTGTCAAACCCCACGTTTGGCAGGCTAGGCAGGGAAGGATTTTCCTGCACTGATGACGTCTGCTAAATGATGTCCCGCAGCAGTCAAGAAAAAGTGGCCACCTGAAGCTTGGAAACATGTCACATCTGCAGTGGTTTTAAATTGGAAGCAAGTAATCTCTGTAAAATCCTTATCTGGAAGTCAGGCAGTGAGGCTCATCCCAAAATATACAAGCTTACCGCCAAAGCTCCTTGCGTAGCACTGACACAAGGGTATTACATGATGTCCCTCTTGCAGGAGCTGGCTGCCCAGCTCCAGGAGGATACCGAGGCTTCCAGTCTGTCCTGCACATGCCCTGCAGACAGCTCATTAATTTCCATTCCACAGCCCAATCTCTTCTTCCTCTGACACATTTACGTAAAAGTTTCTTCGCAGCCCTCCAGGCGTCCCACCCTCTTGCTGGCTTCCCTTTTCACAGCTTGCTCCAGAACATCTCCACAGGGCTTTGCCCTGAGCCTCCCTTCAGAAGAGCTTCATAGCTGGGACCCAGGATGGAGGTGTATGGGAAGACCACAGCGGTCTTCCTTGCTTTATAGCCCAGACATGTAACTTCAGTCCAAGAGGTGAAAAGCCCCTAAAAGGGGTACTGGGAAAAATGGGGCCAGTGCCTTGTTTCCAGGAGAAAACAGTTCTGGTCTGTGCTTAGACAGGGCAGCATCTCAAAGGCCCTCCCAGAGCTGCTTTTGGATGAGGGGCTTCAAGATAACAAGCCAGGTCAGCAAGCACAGGCTTGCTTGTCTTCTGGAGTGCTTGTCTCTTGGTGGCATGAAAAATAACAAAAGATTTTACCGCCCTTGGTGTCCTTCACCCCTGGACCACACCTTGTGTCTGGAGTGTGGGAGCTGATGGGGCCATTTTTGACCAAGCACTACTTGTGCAAGCAGAGTCCCTGGGGTGCTGCTGGGTCCTGCCAAGCCACAAAACTATGAAAGATGGCTGCTTCCCAAGGATGTGTATCTTCCAGAGCAGGCAGCCAAGCAGCAGCCCCAGCCACCAGGGAGGTGGGGAGCACTGGGGAGTCCGGTGGTGTGAGTCCCCAGCTGGGATAAAGCTGGCTCCCGACACTCTCCAGCACCTCGGTGGAGAAAGTGGTTTGGCAGAGGTGTGTGGGAAGCCTCTCCCAGGCACAAGTGGGCGAGAAGGTAAGGAGCATGCAAGCGCTTGTTGGGAAAGCAGGCAAGCGGGCGGTATTGATCACCTGAGATGTCCCACAGGACATCTATGGCTGTCCCGTGGGCTCATAAATCACGTTTCCACAGGTCAGTGCTTGAGTTGCTCTAGCAGCGCAGCAATATTCTGCGCGGCTTCATCTCTTCTTGAACAGGGGCTGTTCCCCCAGTTGCCCTGCCCACACTCACTGAAGGAGAACCCTTTAATTCTAATCACAAATTCTGGAAATGATTAGCGAGCTGTCATCACTCAGCCCCACCGGATATCAGGCACGGGGCATTTCCGTCCCCTGTAATTAATGGTGTGCAGGGCTGCCTGGCCCTGTGGCGGGCAGGGGAGAAGCGAGTGAGAGGTGGGTGTAGTGCTCCCTCCATCTGCCTCTCTCACTGCCCACCTGGGAAAACCGCTGGACCAAAAGCAGGGCAAAGAATAAATTCAATTCATGGCTAAAGGTAAGGACAAGGCAAAAGTGTTCAACAAAGAATTGGGCCACTCCTATCTGGGAAAAGAAATGGAAAAAAAGTGTGGTTGGGGCAGGGCGGGGACACAATGCTGGGGCAGCCCCCTTCACTGATGCGCAGAACTGCACTTTTGTGCGACCGCTGTCGCATCCCCAAAGGGGCCTGGGAACTCAGTGGCCCGTGTGTCCCCTGTCCCTTCCCGGGTACCCAGCGGCAGCTGCCAGCTCCTGCCTGATGGAGAGGATGTCAGCATTGCACCCGCAACCTCCCGGCAGCCTTTGTCTCCCCCCCTGCCTGCCCCTTTCCCAGGGCGCTCTCTGGCTCCCGGGAGCTGCCTGTTTGCCAGCTGCCTAGCGAGAGCCACTATCTGCCCCGTGTGAATGTTGTGCATCCATCCAGCAGCCTCCCAGCCCTCCGCTGAAACGCCTCATTGTGCAGCTGGCTGGACTACGTGAGCTTGGCTACGTGGATCCTGTTTTGCTTTGAAGCTAACTCTTCCTTTTGAGTCAACAGAGCTGTGTGGAGCAATTGTAAAATTTCCCTTCGTTGGCCAACCTCCTGATGTTAACAAAAGCTCCCTGCTATGTAAACAGGCCAGATGCTGCAGGATGCTGTCTCCAGGCTCACGTACCCTCCTCAGGCTGCAAGAGGTGCTGGACTTGCACCTGCGGGCTCCCTGAGCCGGGCAGAGGGGTTCGAGCCACATGCCCTCTGGCCAGGGCAGAGACACGGCTTCCCTTGTTGTTTCACTGGTGACCTCAGATGAGTCTCTCCCTTCCTTTTGGATTAGCTGGCCCTGCTGAAATCCTGGCTGAAATGGTCTCAAATGTGGTAGTAATTATCTTATGAAGAAGAGGTGAGGTTCTAGATGGCTAGGGAGAGAAGACAGAGGGATAGTACCTGTTCTTAAAGGAATGGAAATGGAGCTACAGGACTGCGGACCTGCCAGGCTGCCTTCAGCACTGGCAAGGGCACTGGAGCAGATGCCCTGTTTGTAAGATTAAGCATGATAGCAAGGTGAGAAGTAATAGCCAGCACAGATTTGGCAACTACCTAATTTCCTTCTACAGCAGGTTTGGAGGGCAAGGAGATGAGGAAGATGTCTGCTGGTGCTAATGCTATGAGCTCTTTGCACAATCAGCCTGGGTGTTGGTCTCAAAGATGCATATTACGTTTGCTGCCAGTTGGCCACATGGTGGTTGCAGGCACTTTGGATGGAGATCAGGATGGGAGTTCAAGCAGATTGTGACATTGGTGAAATGGATATAAACAGGATGCAATTCATAAGGGCAAATGCAAACCACAGCTTTTAGCAGGATAATCTGCTATGTGCATATACAAGGGGCCAGCAAGGCCTTCATAAAAGGACACGGGTGTCATTGTGGTGATGGGTGTCATTATTGAGTGACTTGACAATACACAGATGTGAAGAAAAGCAAACATCCCTACTAGGCTATATAAACAAGAGTGCCACATGCACCACGTGTGCTGCAATCATTCCACTTCATGCAGCATTAGGAAAGACTCATACTTTCTGGATATATCCAGTTTTGGGAATGCAGTTGAAGAAAATGTAATACCTATTACAGTGCATGGAAGACGATCAGCAGCCTGGTAACCATGACCTATGAGTACAGGTTGAAAGAACTGCATTTGCTTAGTCTGATTAGGAGAAGAGGAAAGGGGAAACATAACCACCTTCAGTTTTGTAAAATGTGTCTGAAAAAGAAACACAATGGATTGTTTTCCATCTCCAGGAGACATAAGGTTCAACATCCAGAAAAACTTTTCAGCTCCTTAAGAGCTGTCCTGTCCTCTTAAGACAGAGTGCCTTACAGAGATCACACAATCCCCTCCTCCAGAAATTCCAAAACCAAGGTGTTATAAATACCTGTCAGGCCTGATTAGATAGTGGTATCCCTCCTTGGCAGAGATATGTCTAGGTGCCCACGTGCCCTGGTTTTGGTTATGCACCATCACATGGTAAGGCACAGCCATGCAGTTCCAGGAATGAGTTGGTCTTTGCAGACTGACAAGAAGGCCATCACTGAAAATCACAAAAAGTGATTCTCCTCACGTTGCCGTGTTGTCCAGACAGCACACCATATTCCCCGTTTCAAAAAGTGGATAGCCTTGCAGGATACAGGGCACACCACCAACAACCTGTCAATCACTCAGGTGAAGCTTAACCCACTATTCAGACATCTCTACCCTTCAGCTGATGGAGGACAGCAGGCTGGTATTGCTTCTTGCTGAGAAATGTGGTGGTTTAATTGGATTGTGGAGACTCCTAACTCTGCAGAACTGAGGCTCAACTGTAAAGGCTCATTACATCATTCCTGCCTACAACAGTCAGATGAGAAGACTTCTTGAATGGGTCCCTTGTCCAGTGCTGACTAGATAACAAATAAATGTTTAGGGAAGTGGTGGATGAAGTCTACACTGTGTTGCAACTGAAGTTAAACCACTAATCCAGGGTAAGCTGCAAGCATGGAGTAAACATCAACCCTTGAATGAGCTTTCATGCTGGCAGGAGAAAGAGGGCCTAGACTCCACTAGACCTCGCAGCAGTCCTTCAGGAGGAGAACAAACTGAAGCTGGTGAGTCCTCCAGGGGTTCAGTGGGAAAGTGAACCCACAGGAGTCCTTCAGAGACATGCTAGACTTCTGCAGAAGGCTGTTCAGAGCAGACCTAAGCCACCTTCCTTTTCACACATACCAGTGCCATAGTCTGTATGGGAAATCCTCTTATGGCTGTGCTGGTTCAGCCCCATGCTGAAGGATACAAATTGGCCCTTCAAACCCAAATGCTCAGTGAAGGTTGGCTTAAGCAAATGGCTGCCTCTGCCAGAGGGTAAGAACGTTCACAGGGGCTGGGTGGAGGCTGCATGGAAAAACTAGATCCTAAGCCCCATTAACACAGAAAAGCCAACCCACCGCACGCACTAAAGACAGCATTGGCAATGAAAGGGCTGACCGTTGCCTGGATTACAGCACTGAGATGAGAGAGGCCACTGTGGTATAAACATCTGTCAAGAGCAGATGAGGGTTGGAGCAGAGACATCCCCCACAGGTTTATAAGATTTTCAAGGACCTGAGGCCAATGACCCATTTTCTGCTCCTCAGTGATTTCACAGATGAGTGACCTCAATGATCTCATGACCCATTAATAATTAATTCTTCCAAACTCCTTGGCTGAATCGCCCCTGTGTAACGGTGCAGGATGAAACCAAGGGGAATAGTTTTCTCCAGGACTTCAGATCGCAGCTCAAGAGCATTTGATAAGGCCATCCGTCAGGGAGTACAAAATTCCCTATACTTGCCAGGGAGGAGAAAGGGGTCACAGTGGATAACACAGCTCAGATCTTGGAAAGTACCTTCTCCGACTGTCCTGCTCAGCCAAGATGAAGCTGCCCCAGCAGTTGGTTCAATTCTGCTGAAGAGGTACATGACCATCATAGCAACCTTCATAAGCTACAGCTGGCCATCCAGACATTCCCAGCTTTCACTGAAAACCAAAGCAGATTGCATCTACACTATTGATTTCCACTACCCAGCATGGCTTTGAGGGAGTCTGTTGCTTGAGGGAGCTGGGAGACCAGCCACACCAGCCAAACATCTGATAACATCTCATTTTGGTATATGGCAAGTTTGTTCCGGGAGCTGAGCTTGGAGGAGTACCACGACCTCCTCCCCTCCCCATCTGACTGTGTTGCTTGGGAGAGTGAGTCATCCATTTTTCATGTGGAGCTCCCCGTCGTTCCAAGGGAAAAGGCCATGCTTCCGGCATCCCTTGGCGTGTGAGTTTCCATTCATCTGTTGATGGCCAGGCAACATGCCATCCCTAGGACAATATGGCTGCTGCTTAGTTCCTCTGCTATTAGTGCATCCCTTAAGATTTTTGTTAAATTTCTCCAAGATCTCCAAGTCTTTTGGACAGTCTGTCTGAGCAGAGAGAGCTCAGTGTCTGGAGACTTTGGTGTCAATCCCTCAGTGCACTGTGGCCAAATCAGAAAGGCTGCCTCTTCTTTTCCTTTGATTTCTGCAAGTCTTGCACAGTGCAGGAGCTAATTAGACCTTTTGCTGCTGCAGCTCCATGTTTTCAGGCAGGGGAGGTGCATCTGTCCCCATGGCTTGTCAACAGGCTCTGTTAACAGAATACCCTCAGTAAAATGTTAGGGACCACAGTATCCCCTCTTGTCTTCCGGTGGGGAGAGTATTAGATGAACAAATATCCCAAGGCAGGCCAGCCAAATTAGGCTCTCCTGGTTTGGAGAAGTCAACCAAAGCAGAGCGAGTGGTGGTCATCGAGTGGTCCCATCACTTTGGGGGAAGAACGTTACACATCACCTCTTGGTGGGATCAGCTAGCTTTCTCCCTGGTGTGGACAAAACTCCCCTGTTTCACAGGAGGCAGTAAACAAGCCCTGGACCTCATCCCTTGGCTCCAGGGCACACAGTTGCGAAGCTCCTCTGATCAGTGTGGGAGGAAGCGCCTCCACCCTCTTTATGGCTGCCCTGTAATGAGCCCCAGCTGTAAGCCTCTCCCTTCCATGCCTGGAAGCCCAGGCTGGCCTCGTGGGGTGGGGCACTGGATGTTTAACCCATTCCCTGGACAAATGGATGGATGGACTGATGGATGGACAGATGCTCCTCTGCTGCTGCTGAAGCACTGGGCGCCTCTCTCTGCTGGGTTGGCTGGCTGGGTTGCCAGAAAGGTGCCAAAAGGCTGGGGGTGCAGAGGTATGCAACTTCATGCGTCAGGGGCAACAGTGATGGTTTTGCTCGCTCCTCACTCAAAGGCCCACCAGGGAGCAACCTCTTCCCTGGGCTGCTGGCTCTGCTGGCGCCCGAGGGTGGCCAGGAGGTGTGGGGCTTGGCAGGGGGATGGGTTGTCCCCAACACCTTCTTCACAGGGCTGTTCCTGGTGGCTCCTGCCAGCACCATCAGGCTGGGGAGGTCTATCCTGTGGGTGTGTGGGTCAACGGGTTACTGCAGGGTGCCCTCTTCTCCTTCCACAGCCCCACATCCCAGCAGCACCTGGGGCTTTGGCTATTTTTTTTTTTTTTTTTTTTTCAGCTTTTGTCCCTTAGAGAAAATCAGCGGCGAGGAACCGTCTCCGGCTGGCTTTCCCGGCCAGGCGCAGGCGAGTGGCCAGGCGGCCGCTGGTGTGATGCCTACGTAGCACCGCGCCACGGAGACGGGGCAGGGGATTCCTGAGGTGACGGGGCTGAAGCGCAAGAGCGGAGCGGCGCTAGATGGTGAGAGGCTTTCTCTGCTCATATAGCTAATAGACTAATTAGCAAGGAGCTTGAAACTTGGCTGTGTTTGTTGTCAAATGCAGGCCCCTTTCCAAGTGGTGTTAACAGCCTTCCCTTTTCACTCCGGGTGCATTGTACGGCCGGGGCTTTTTTGCCGCTTCACAGAGGATTCTTCACTTAGTAATGGATATAGGCTGAATAGCTGTTGCAGCTATAGGTGACACCAGGGTCAGGAGCGAGGGGTGGCCGGGAGGGGGCAGGAAGGGGGCAGGGTCCCACGGCTGGGAGAGCGGCAGGAGGCTGGGAGAGGGGATGGAGGGGGCACTGACCCAGCCGTGCGTGACGGGCAGCCGGGGCTGGGGGTGGCAAGTGGCTGCAGGCTTCCAGGGTGCATTGAGGGGCTTGGCCAGCTGATGTCCGCAGGGACCTGGTGGCGGAGGAGGAGGAGAAGGAGGAGTGTGCCCACAGGCGAGAGAGATGCAGATGGGCAAAGGTGCGCTTCCGAGCCAGAGGTAGGGCTCCTCGTGCCATTTGCCCACTTCTAATTAAGATGCCAATGTTTAAGCGATCCCTTTGAAAAACGCTCCCCTTTCACACGGGAGACAAAAAGTTCACAGAGGCGAAAGGCTGGCAGGACGCTGGCAGCATGCGGGCAAGGGGCGGGCGAGCTTCCCCGCCACCCCGCTGCCAATGCAAATCTGCCGGCGCAGCTGAGACGAGCCCAGGGGGAGCCGGGAGGGTTTCTGCCCGGTTCCCACAAGCACGGGAGCCGAGGCTGTGCCTGCAATCACGTCTGCCCAAAGGCAGCGGCCTTTGTAGGCAGCCCGGATAATGGTTATTCACTGCCGGCGGGAGCGGGGACTCTCGCCCCCTGCAGTGCCACCCTTCCATCCAGACACCCGGCATTTTGGTTCCCTGCAGCCTCCCAACCGGTGTCTCCTGACTCTCCAAATTCAGCTCCTCCTTGGGAGCATCTCCCTTGGTTCCCCCTGGGGTGCCTGACAGTGAAGCGGCCGGGGGCTTCTGGGGCTGCCCTGTCCCCCCAGACCAGCGCTTTTTGTAGAGAGGGCAAGGTGGGGAGGCGAAGGCTTTACAGGAGCTTGCCTGCAACCAAGGCTGGAGGCAGGGGAGATGCCTGCAGCCCTGGCTGTCCCTCAAGTGCTCCACAGTGCCTGGAACGGTATAATTCACACCTTCACCACACACTCAAACACCCCTGGCCAAAGTGAGGTGAGCACCTGCCAGCTGCACACAAATATTATCCGGGTGTCACGGCAAATATTAGGCACAGGGCCTGGAGTGTGCCCAGCTTCCCTCTGAGCTCCACGAAGGCTTCTCGCCTGCGGCAGGCCTGGCTTTCCTGCAGACGCTTGCAAAGGCATGGCATCGCTGCTGCTGTTTTCTTTGGATTGGGGCCGACTGCTTATGGAAAAGCAGCCGAAGCAGCATGGACGGCAGGTAGTGCAGAGCCAGGGGAGAGAATGCCCTGCCAAAGCAATGGCTCACGTTCCCGGCATGGCATGGTGGAAGTTGCCCAAAACCTCAGAAGTAGGATGGTGGTTTGGCAGAATCATGACTCCGTGACAAAAGCCATGACTGAAAGTGTTTGACTTATCCACACTCATTCATGTAATGCTCAGAGCCAGAAAAGACATCCAAAAACATGTCCCCTCCCGCTGCTGGAGGAATTAACTCCCTTTAATAGCAGCCAGGAGACCTAATATCAAACCAGGTATTTGCGCCCTCTTACGCCCTTGCCACTTACTGCCAGGCTTTTGCCTCTGTAAGTCTGTTTGAAGACTGTCCAATGGGCGCTCCATGCAAACCCAAGGTTAGCAAGCCCACGGGTTGCCTGGGGGACAGTCACAGTGTATGGAGAGTGACTAGCCACCAGCCAGGTGGCAACAAGGCCAGAGACACTTCTGAGATCGCTGTGCAGCCTGCTGAGGTGTTGAACCCCAGCACCAACAAGCTTGAGACCTCACTATTTGGACCTCAGGGCCGAAGTTTTCCATGAACGTCAGCTTCTAGTCTGGAAAATAAGTTTGGCGACAGGGTCAGGTTTCCAGCCGAGAAGAATGAATGATCTCACTACCAAGCAGGCTATTTCCAGAGCGGCATTTCCCAAATGGAGTGCTCTGGTGCTAAGCTCCCCCAAAGCAGCGCTGGCGGTACATGACAGGGACAGGCTGTTTCCCAGTGTGCCAGGTCGGCTTCATCATTTCCTTCAGTCTCCCTCCTTGTGTTAGGGATTTCAGTGCTGAGACCTGGCTGCTTTTGCGTTTCCTGCTTCTTTCTATGTTTGCCTTTCTGGGTCTCGATGTCTCCTCCGTTTTCCAAATGCTGGTAGTTCCCACCCATTCATCTCCCTTCTGAGCTCTGTTTTGAATTCACACATCTATTAATTTGTTGCTCATTCAGGATCCAGGCCTAGAGGCTGGGCAACGATGGAGGCAGTCTCTGTCCCAGTGGTTCTCAGTTTAAACAACCCCTGTAGTTCCTTTTGAGCAACCTCTTCTAGTCCTTTCAGTTTATCCCTTAACTCAGCTTCTTCCTTCTGCCCTGTCCCCTACCTGACCCTGTCACTTTTTTCGCTTTTCATCCCTGCTTTCTACTCATCCCAGCTCCTCCCTCTGCTACTTCTTTTTCCCCTCTTCTTCCTCTCCCCAAGTGACCTGCTCGCTTCCCTGGAGGAGACAAGGAAGAGGCACGGGGGTCCTCACCATGCGTGCCTCTGGTACGAACTGGTGAATGCAGAGGTGTAGCATCCTGAAGTTGGCAGCAGAGGGACAAGCATGGGCCGACATAGGAGAAGCTTTCGAGGCATTTGGACCGACAGCTCCAGTAAGCAGCCTCAGCCTAATACACCCTGTTATACCCACAAGAAGCTCTCTCCTTACTGTTTGGAGCAGTGCTGGTAGGAAGGCAAGAAATAGGTGGAGGATAGGTGGGAAGCCTGCCAGTGGCACAAAGCTCCCCCTCCACGGGATTCAGCTGTCCCCACCTTTGCCCGGAGTGGGGCATTGAGAGGACATCAGTGCTGGTGTGCAGGCAAAGGGTTCCAGGGGGTGAGGGTGGGAAATACCCTGGCAGAACTCAGGGCCCCTGGGGAAAGCAGGAAAATGGCTGGGCAGGAGATAAGCCCGGAGCACAATACCCTGGCTGAGGTCTCCACACAGACACAGTCAGAAAAGCTGCTGCTCCCATTTCCTACAACAAAGAGCAGCCTTCCAGCAGCACTGCCCCGGGGAGTGTCTGTGCCTGCTAAAGGGCTGCTGGTGTTAGGGGAAGCTGTGATAGCTGGCAGCAGGTGGGGATCTGCCCTCGCCGCCTGGCTGGACTGACAAGCTTGGCATCTTTTGCATCTCCTTTTTCTGTGTTGTCAGCAAGACCTGGCTTCCCTTACCTGTCTTCAGGTATAATGCTCCCAGTGGAGTTATGTCTGACTGGCTTCAAGAAGCAGAAAGGGAGAACCAACCCTCCTCTGACATCCACTTGGTGTAAGCACCCACCTTTTCTGGCATGAATGGCAGAAAGAACAAAACTGTCAAACAAAGATGTCTTGGAGAACATTGGAGGCAGGTTCTCCATAATTCTGCTTTCCTGCCTCACCAGGAATTTGCTTCACAGACACCACAAATAGTCTCTGCAGTGGCCAGTCTTGCCCATGTGCCACAGGCTCTTGCAAATTGGACTGGGAACTTCCTGCCTCCTCTGCTGCTGCTGCCACAGGCTTGGAGCCCACCTGGTCATGCTCTTTGTGATCAAGAAGCTGAGGAAGGAAATGCTGGCAGGGCCCATTTGCAACAGCCTGGGCAACAAAGAGAGACAGTGTGCTGGGCATGGAGCTGGAAAGCTATCTGCAGCCCGCTGGCACCTGGCAGGGGATGGGCAGAGCTGTACGGGAGAGCAGGGCCTTTCTCTTAGCCCCATGGTGGCAAAGAGGTTGACATATCGCCCCAGTGCTGTGCCCTGCAGTCTGAAATGAAGTCCAACATGCTTTTGCTGGAACCTTGCTATGCCTTGGCCAACAGGCCAAGATGCCTTTTAACTAGAAGCACAGCACTGAACAGCCCCCACATTTGGAGATCTCTCTAAGGTTGGTTTGGACGCAGGGGCTTGGACTCTGCATGTCTACCCATCTTAGCTGCTCTGCTCAGGCCACCTGGATCAAAGGCTCACCTTTCCTCACTGAACATGGCAAAGAGAGTTTGCAGGATGGGGTGAATGAAGGATGTGATTAGATCTGCCTCCTTTGTTTAAGGAAATGTGATGGCAACCCATTTCCAATCTAGCTTTGTCCAGTTTTGTAGGTAAGTAATTGCTCACCTGCTTCAAGAAACCAGGATTATTATTTGGCACCCCCCAGAAGGAAAATTAACTTTCTTCTGTGATTGGGAGAAAAAAATTACAAATCTGCTGTATATACGATGTGTTAAACAGCCTTCAGGCATGCTGCAGGGCAGGAGCGAGGGGCAGGGGCAGAGCCGGGGGCCTGGGGCTGTGTTAGCAACCTGCAGTAAGGACATGAAGATGAAAAGTGCTGCCTTCCCGCAGCAGTTGTTACGTGTCAGGCCTGCTTATATGCTTAACGCTCTTCAGTGCTTTTGCCCTCTGATAGCCAGAGGCTAGATAGTGGCCTACTGCAGTGAATAACTGAGAAATGAATAAAATATTTACAAGAACAACTGGTGTTAGCTCAAAAGCTGGTGTTCCTGCCTCCCCATGACATTTGCCTCTCCCTGCCCATGGCCTTTTTCATGTTTCCCACGCAAAGGGCTGGGGCTCCACACCAGTGCTCCGCTGGGCTGTTCTGCAAGGGACCACCCAGCAAAGGAGGTAACCTGCCACCCAGGAACATTGCAGTACCCTGAAAAAGCACCAGTCACCCCCCACAGCCCCATGTGCTACCACTTCCCCTTGGAGTTATCTGCTGTGGGGTGAACATCTTTCTCAGAGGATTTCAGTGGGTCGGCTTTACTGTGAGGAGCAGTTGAAATGGGTGGGATATACCAAAAGTGAGCAAACGCAGGTGCAGATGACAGTGAAAGGCAGCCACTGGCACGAGAGCTGTGACCCACAGAGGCTGCTGCAGGTTCTGTCCCTGCGGAGCTGCGATGCTGCTGCTTGCCCAGAGAGCTGAAGGAGTACGTGCTCTCCTGGACATACGGACACCTTGGTTGCGGTGTTGATACATTCTTAGTCTAGCCAAGGATGGGTTTTTGTAGCCAACTTACTACGTGCCTATTGTCCAGTGCATGATATTACAGGGACTTTCCTACCCCAGCAGTGTCACCCACGTGTGTGTAACCGTTACCAACAGCTGCTGACTCATGGGTTCAGCACACCTCAGCTCTGGAGACTGCTCTCCGGTCTCCAAAACAGCTGGAAACTTCATTCATTTTCAGGAGATCAGGAAGAGAAGGAGAGTAAGACTTAGTTAACTCCCAGCTGGCCCATGATATAATGCACAGAGATGCACATGAAGAAACAACGTCTTATAAAATGCTCCTCTGTGTCTGCCCCTTCCCTTCCCTTCCCTTCCCTTCCCTTCCCTTCCCTTCCCTTCCCTTCCCTTCCCTTCCCTTCCCTTCCCTTCCCTTCCCTTCCCTTCCCTTCCCTTCCCATGTGAATTTGATATTAATGTAAGGGAAAGTGTGTCTGAGTGTGCAGTGTGGCTTTTGGGTGCATTTGGGGAGACATTTTGGAGTGGGGAGTGCCAGTGAGACCTCTTTTTGCTCCCAAGTTGGTGGGTGAGAAGTGGGAGCAGGGCAGGATGCCCCCAAAGAGGGGTGCAGGAGGGTGGCCAGGCAGCAGGGGGTCGAGCAGAGAGAGGGAGGGAGGGAGGGAGCCTCGGCGCTCTGTGCTCTGCTGACTCCTCAAGGGCACGGGAGCCGTGCTGGGCTGGGAACTGCTCCGAAACTGCTGACACAGGCAGAAGAGAGCCGCAGCAGCGTGATCCCCAGCATGGCATTGCCTGCGGGAGGGGGCATGTGGCCTTGGGATGGAGCAGGTCACAGTTTCTCTTTCTTAGGTCAAAAATGGCAGGCGGGCTGGGATGACAGAGAAGCACACCCACCTGCTCCGAAACTTGTGATCACCTGGATGGCGCTGGAGGGGTCACCAGGGTTGTGCGTGGTGGCACGTGCTGCCCGGGGGACCGGGGACGAGCAGTCAGTTGCCCGTCGGCCACCCGGCTGGCTGCCAGGAGGTGGGGGCTGCCTGCTGGGAGCCTCAGCTGAGGGGCACGCAGGCTGCCAGCCGCGTGTGCCTGCCGGCCCCAGCACACATCGGCTCGCACGTTGCTGACCGCACGTACATGCCCCGCAGCCCAGAAGGCCCTGGCAGCAGCCAAGTGTCCTGGGCTCCCAGCCGCCCCTGCCGCGCTCCTTGTCTGCCTGCCAGCCAGTGCCCCGGATCCGCTTCCTCCCTCTCCCTCTCTCTTTCTCTCTCTTTTTTTCCCTTCTTTTTTTCCTCTCTCCCAGTTTCACAGACTGCAGAAGGCAAGGGAGAGGGGGGAGAAAGCGAGGATGCCAGCAGTGAATGGGAGGCAAGAGGGGACGGGAGAAGGGCTGGGGGCCTCGCTCCTCCGTCTGTTTGGAAAGAGATGGGGGCTCATCCCACAGCCTCAATCGCTTCCAGAGAAGTCACTTCCTTCCCTCCCTCCGCTCTTTGTTTCATGCCACAAAGGAGGAGAGGACGGTCTCAGTGCCAGGCGGGCAGCACGTCTCCCATGGGGAGGCAGTGCCCGCAGAGCAGCTGCTGTGCCTGGGAGTGTGTCTTGGTCCCCGCTCCCGCTACCCAAAGCAGAGGGGTACTGCTGCCAGGTGGGGCTGGGACCCCTGGCACTCTCCAACATGAACTAAGCCATCACTGCTTCTCCTTCCCTGTGTCACCTCAGGGTTCTGCAGCCACACACAGGGCTGGGTCTGTTTAGCCTGGAGAAGAGAAGACGAAGAGGGGATCTCATCAATGTTTATAAGTATCTAAAGGGCGGGTGTCAAGAGGATGGGGCCAGACTCTTTCCAGTGGTGCCCACCAAAAGGACAAGGGGCAATGGGCACAAACTGGAACACAGGAAGTTCCATCTGAACATGAGGAAAAACTTCTTTACTTTGAGAGTGGCAGAGCACTGGAACAGGCTGCCCAGAGAGGTTGTGGAATCTCCTTCTATGGAGATATTCAAAATCCACCTGGACGTAATACTGTGCAACCTGCTCTAGGTGAACCTGCTTTAGCAGAGGAGTTGGACTAGATGATCTCCAAAGGTCCCTTCCAACCCTACCATTCTGTGATTCTGTTGTGGCCTGGTCCAGGCTTTGGTCTAGAAGGTGAGCCCCTCAGAAGGCTGTACAAAACATGGCAGTGGCTGGTGACGAGAAGCTCTGTGGCACAAGTACTGTCAGATGAATCTTGCAGGGCATATGTGTTGTCTGGTATGAACAGATTAAAGGATGGAGGGAAGAAAAAAAGGGACCTCTCTAGGTTTGGAGACACCAGGACCCTTCCAGACAATAACAGTGTGTAGGGGTTGTTTGCATTCATGTCTGATAGTGTTCCCTGTGATGTCCAAGATGACGTCCATCTCCCCACTGTTCCTCAAATGGCTGTCTCTTTTACAGCTTGCACCAAGTCTTCTCTCCTCCAGCTTTCTAAGCCAGGGCTTTTCCAGCTTGAGGTCTTTGCACCGATATCAGGAAAACCTGCTCCTGTATTGTCATGTCCCAAGAGAGGCAAAGGTCCTGCACCAGACTCTTGGCCATAGAGCTGCGCAAAGCCCTCTGATGCACTTTTCTCCATCTCTCTTTGGTAGGTGGCCGAGGGCAGAAGGCAGCCAGATGGGCTCTGACTCCAGGTTTGAGGGAGATCTATAGAGTGACAGGATGAGTTTTCATTTCATTAACCTGTGAGAAACAACACATTTGACACTGTATTTTTTTTCTTTTTTTTTCTTTTCCACTTCCAAAAAGTCAGTCCTCTTGAGGTCTCTGACTGGGAACAGTGAACTCATCCCTCATCCAGGCAAGCTCCAGATTCTCGTGGTCACTGCCCTAGACTTCCCAATCATCCTTGTGTTCATAGTCACTCCCTCCCCGTTAGTAAGAGGAAGGGCCAAGGGCATGATTTTTCCTTTGGACCCTCTCATGGTGGACGTGCCTGTCTGAGTGTGCGACATGGCATAACCTTTCCTCACCACGGGAATGTCTGCTCACATCCACATGCCCACAGATGTCAGGGGGCAACTTGCCTCAGCGAGACCTCATGCCAGCAATGCTTTCTCCTGCCAGCAGCCTCAGTGCGCTCAAGGGACTCACTCCACAAGCACGTCCTCCCCAGCAGGTTTGCCCCGGCCATGCTTACAGCCCTGGCTCCTGCAGCCAGCTACATGCTGTGGTCACCTCCCCTGATGCGTGTCTGCAGGACCTGGTAAGTGACCCTGCCCATTTTATTCCTAGCTTGCTTAGAAATCTGAACGACTGTGTTTCGCAGACACATTGCCTTGTCTTACATGTACACCAGCACTTGTGGGTGCTGTTGGATATAGCTATGTGTCCGCAATATGGAGGTGCGTGTCTTCCCTCATCCATGTTTCTCCTTTGGCATTTACCCCTTGGTTTACCCCAAGGATTTTCTCCCTGAGCTCTTTGCTGTTGATCTGCCACCTCCCAGCATTATCATCCTCCTCTGACTGTCTTGTCCATGGAGATGGTGACCAGCTAGGCCACAGGGCTGACTGGGTGGTTGCTGTCACAGATGACAATGGGCTCACCCTCATTTTCTCCCGTGTATGTGACAATGGGGCTTTTAGATTCCCACCAGTCTCTTCTTTCAGAGAAATCTGTCTCCCTCTTAAGTATTGGGGCTGGAGAGTACAGTTGTGTATGCTTGCATTGCTTGAAGGATACCCAGCCAGCCCTGCCCGTTTTGAAGGAAAGTGGTTTTCCCCTTTTCATCCAGTCGCTTCCTGTAAGAAAAGACATGTCTATCTTCTTTGAGTCCAAATCTTGCACATGCCAGCACTGGCTTTCTTCTGTCCTCATTCCTGGAGGAGATTCTCCTGGCCTGCACATACCTTTGGCTCTCCAAATTCGTATTTGCATGTAGAAAATCTTCCTTCAGCAGAAGATTTGAACTTTGTTAGCAAAAGGAAATCCCTGAATTTGTTGATGTTCTTGGGAAACTTCCCCAAGACTCTTCCCCTGGTACCGCCAGGGCAGTGTGGACAGTGCTGATTTCTTTATGTCAGTCCACAGTATCTCAAGCTGTACTCCTGGCTGAGGGTCGGTAATAAGACCAGTTATTTTGTTCGGGCTTCTGTGGATAACTATGTCAGGGCCAAGCACTGTGCCAGTGAGCTTCTTTTAAGGACTGATTTTATTCTACACAGTCAAGGCTCAGGCAGCCTATTATTAACCTTAGAGCCAGATAGCTTACTTTGCAATGCCATTTCAGTCTGAATTTTCACTGATTCCAACACACAGCTGCTGCACTTCCATGCACCCCTATTGTCTCCCTGCACTTGCTTTGAGCCCCACCTTACCAGACCACCTTTCCCAACAGTGCATCTCAGTGAAACTTGTCATGTCCTTCACCCATCCACAGAGAAGTGGCTCTGGGAGGACAGTGCTGAATTTGCAGTCAGCCTGCCCCAATTACTTGTCCCAGCAACCCAGGGGAGTAGGGAAATACGGCCTTGCTCTTCTAGATGGGAAAAGTGACATGGAAGCAGTAGCAGAGACATCACTTGAAAGCAAAGCTCCAGAGTGCCAGGCTTAGGCCAGGACAAATGTCACCATCCTGAGGGACAATGGCAGGCAAAGGCATGTATTTTGCCCACACCCAAGCAGCTGTGTCACCACTGATGGCAGGAAAGGATGAGAGGAGTTTTGCTAATAGGGACTAATTATAAGACTCTGCCTGAGCTCAGACCTCCTGCTTAGAAAGTCCCTCTGCATGTGAGTAAGCATACAGCGGTGACCTTAGTGGGGCAAATCTCAGAGACCACAGGAGGTCTGAGGGTGCCAGGCAAAAGAAGGGACGAGCCAATGCCAGCCCATCTCTGTGGAGAGGTGAAGCAGGAATCTAAAAATAGCCCCCCACCCGGCTGCCAAGAGCAGCAAGCCTTTGATAAACAGTTTAAAAATAACCTCAGTGGGAAAGACATCACAGGTCCCTCCATCAGAATTGGATTTGTGTCGTGTTTGCCTTCCCGTGACCCTGCCAGCTCGCCGCCGAGCGTGTCACTCATGTGATGCCCACTGCTTGCCGAGGCTGGCCCCGGCCAGGATGCAGGTAACCACGAGGGACTGGGATGATGCTCGGCTATATTTTGCTGCTGCAGCAAGGGTTTGTCCTGGCCGGGAGCAGGAGCGGGGAGGCAGGCTGGAGGGGACGTGCCTGGTCGGGGCTACAAGGTGCTTTTCGTGTTGTGGCTTCCCACCCTCCTGTTGACATAAGAGAACAGCTTGTGCGGCTGTCAAGCGGAGAGGGGAAAGCACGGGGAGGTCTGCCGCAGGAAATCAGAGCCAGACACGCTGAGGGCCAGCATGTCCTGGAGAACCCTTCCCGGGGAAGTGGGTCAGCGGGGGCCTTCTGCTCTGCACGCCCTCATCCAGCACTGGGGCATGGAGGGGATGGCAGAGAGGAGTCCTCCCCACCTTCCCTCCACTCCCCCAGGATAACAGTGCAGGTCATAGCAAGGAGATCACCCTGGGATACAGCCCCACTCCTGCCTGGCTGCCCTGGGACAGTAAGCACATCTCCCTACAGAAAGTGGGATTTTGTGTGGGATGAGACAGGCTAAGTCCCCCAGGATGCTAGTTCTGCATGGGGGACCTCAAAGGTCTGGTCACCTGCATCCACAGCCCTGGCAAGCAGCAGAGCAGGCTCATTGTACCAACACATGTTCTTGGGCAAGATGGTCTCAGCACTTTAGGAAGGACAACACTTATGTCCCCTTCAGCCCTGTGCCACCGTGCACACACCCCTCTGGGTTTGGGACACACACTCTGCACCCCTCCCCTGCCCTGGCTGCCCTGCAAAGCCTCCCCAGAGAAGCAGGGAGCAGGGTCTGGAAAGAAAACGTCACGCACGTTTTCTCATACTTGGGAAGGTATTGTATTGCTCTTGTGGGTGGGGGCGAGCGGGAGGGAGGTGGGGCAGGGCAGAGGCGGGCGATCCTTCTCCAAACGTTGTCACTCGGGCGCAGTGATCCTTGGAGAGCCCTTGCCATTCTGCTGCCAGCAGGCAGGAGCCAATTAAGGGCAATTAGGGTGGAAGCGGAGAAGGCGCCCCTTTAGCCGCCGCCAGAGCGGCCGCTGGGAGCGCTGGCAGGGCTCCACACTGTAAGGTTATTAGAGTTCTCCCTCGTATTGTCCTTGGAAGAGATGTTTCAGAGCCGTCTGCTCGGAGCAGCGAGATGAAAGGGAGACACTCTTTGATGTGTTCACCCAGAGCCTCTGCTGTGGCGCATGTAATCAGCCCTAGCACTTCTCCAGCACCTTCCACTGCTATTAATTACCTAGGCCAGTTACCCCAGTATCTGAGGTCTCCCAGGCAGAGAAGGACCCCCCAGGGCACAGACGTAGCCTCTGCCCCACACAGTGAATCCTTTTCCATGAAACAAGATGCAGTGAGGGCAGAGAACAGTGATGAGGAGAGAGGATCTGGGGTAGAGGGTTAGCCAGTCTCTGTTAGGCAAGGAAGAGGCACAACCGAAGAGGTTTGTTTGCAGCCACACAGGCTGTGGCATGGACCCAGGGCTCTTCCTGGGGGCCTGCACGCTCAACAGCTGGATACTGATGATCTCAAAGCCTCCCCCCTATCTGCACGTACTGCCACAGGACACCAAACCATATGGAATGACAGTGGCTGAGCTTGCAACAGCTTTGTTGCTTATTTTGTCCCAACATTTACAAAATTCCCTTCCTTGGCCACTCCTTCCTCCCCTACAGCTCTGGCAGCTGAGAAACAGCAGAGGCAGGAGATGGGGCAGCTCTGTTATGTGTCATGAAGATGTCCCCTTCGTCCACTAGAGAGATGCTCTCTCCAATCCCTGCTCTGCAAGGCTCAGTACTAAATGCCTCTGGGCACCAGTGTCCTGCCAACATAAGATCTCACCATGGCACAGCATTTCCTAATATGTTGCCCACAGCACCCTTATTCCTTTCCCCCTCCTCATTCTGCTTCTTTCACAGGCCCTCTCCTTCCCTGGGGGTCACATCTCCCCATCCTTATTCTCATGTTTTACTGCTCCTGGTATCACTGTGCCCATCCTGTGTTGCTCTTCCCAGGTGGATCTTAGCGTGCTGCCCTGCATTATTCTTGCTGCCAGACGACCACAGAAAGGGCAAGCTGGAAGAGGAAAGAGGTGCAGCTTTTGCCACTGGGCTTGGGCTGTGATGGGGTGGGAAGAAAGTCCATGGTAACTCACCATCCTCACAGAATTTGTATTTTTCCTGCATCCAGGAGCTGCTGCTGGATGGACTTCAACTTTGTCTTGATGTGGAGGAGAGCAGGAATGCCATCAACTCCAGATGTCAGCCCTGTCTCCAGACTCCGGGCATTGTTGGTTTGAGCCAGGTTTCCCCACAGTCGTTTGCAAACCAAGTGGCCCTACCTAGGTGAACCATTGGGCAGGTCCATTGCCCTGCCACCCACCCTCTTTGGCTGGATGGCTCCTTGCGTTTCCCAGCCAGGCAAGCCTGATGAATAAAGCTGCCATCTCCAGCACTGTACACAGCAGCATGGTGGGAGCAGCAGGCTCTCAGCATGCTGCCTCACTGTCTCCAAAGCAAAGGTGGCCCCAGAGCATTTCCCATGGGTTTTCCACCCACAGGAGCCACCACCCATCTGGAAGGAAGCAACCAGCCTTGTTCTGAGCAGTGGTCTTGTAAATGCATCTTCTCTGAGCAGCACACAGCTGCCTGACCAGGGAAAAGCAACCTGTGCCCTCAAGAAGTGAAATACAGCGTTGAAAACTCACAGTGCTGCACACAGACAGAGAGGCTGATGCTCTCCACCAGCTCTTGTGACTTTCTGCTTTTCAGTCTCTGTCAGGAATAGGAATGATCTCAACAGTTTCCTCTCCTGCCTGGTGCTGCCCTTGCAACTGCTGCAGTGCAGAAATGCAAGCAGACAGAAGCAGACCTTGGTGAAAATACTTAAGTGCTGTCAGGTTTGGTAAAGGTCTTTCACTTGTAAGTCCTACCCACTGACCCCAAAGCACCTGAGAGCCCCTCAGAATTTTTGCCAACATCCATAATGCTTTTGTGTAGCTCCAAACATGAAATAATGCTCTTGGAAAAGCTCCTAGCAGCTCGAGAATGGGTCCTTGGAAATTTGGTGGGCTAGTTACAATGCAGAGCTCAGAAGCGCTCATCCCACACATGCTACCTCTTGGAAGCCAAGGAGGGATTCTGAGGGCCAGGAAGAGAGAGTGGATGCCACCATGTGGCAGCAGATTCCCAAGTGTGGATCTCAGGAGAGCTTCAGGCAGGCCCGGCTCATTGCTCAGGCTTGAGGATGGCCTGGCCCTGCACAGCAGGACTTCAGTGAGGAATTATGACTTTCTGTGGGCTGACAGGGAGGTCCCATACCGGCACCCCGTACCTTCCTTAAAGACACTAGCCACATACTTAATGAAGGTAAGATTTATTCTGCAATTCAGCAGCCCTGGAATTTACCATGGAAGCCAATATTTGTCTGAGAATTGTGTTCTAACACCAAAGACCCATTATTCACAGTGACAGCCTGAAGAACTGAAAACAAACAAAGAACAAAGTCGAATCAAGTAGCTTTGGACATAAACCATCCTGCCTCAAGGCAGAAGACAACTTCTAAGCAAGGGAGACAACTTCTAAGGGAGAAACTCTTTTGGCAAGCACATTATCCCACTGCTGCAAAGCTTCTTGCCTTTCTCTCAGAAGCAACCAAAACCAGCCCACCAGAAAACGCTAGGCTAGATGGAGGCTTAATTTGATCCAGACTGGCCGTTCTTATCTTCTACATTTTCACTGTAAAAAAGAAAGAAGAAAAGTTTTGCGTCTTTCTGGCAACGAAGAGAGCCCTAAATACTTGAAGCTAACACAAAAAGATGCAACTGTATTGTTTGTGGTCTGAAGTATGCTGCAACAAGGGCCCTGAACTGTCATTCCTATCAAGAGGCTGTTAACTCTAAACTCAGCAACGGCAACTCAAGCCCTAGCTTTCTTCGCTACTGCATGTTGGCTTAGAATGTGCTTATCCCCTAGGCTCTTTACTGCCCTCCTAGCCATCAAAATGCCAATTTCTGCCTCTTCAACAGCTCTTCCAGCGCTTTGCATGTAACTACTGTACTGATTCTGTAAGGGCAGCAATGTCGTTGGAATAGCATGGGAACAACTACCTGGTTGGGTTCTCTACTTGTGTATTTCATCCTGTAAGTGCTGCACTTTAATTTGAAGGTGTGAATGAAGCTATTGACAAGCCTGAGGTCTTTTGCCCTAGAGATCCAAATAGTACAAAGGGCCCCATTCCCAAAGAACCTGGGAACAGGTAGAGCAAAGCATCAACTCAGGAGGCAGGTAAGCCTGTGGAAGCCAGATGGACTAGATGATCTGAAAGATCCTTTCCAACCTAGACAGTTCTATAACTCTATGACTCTATGAGACTGCAGTGAAACCTTCAGGACATGTCTAGCTCTCATTCCTTCATAATTCCAATGAAAATGTGCAGAGATGGGGACCACCCATCTCTGCGGGACTGGGCTGGCCTAGTGTTTCTTGACCTTTCTTTCTTTGAAATAGCAATAAGCACCTTTGGACCACCCCACAGAGGGCTGAGTTGTAGCACATTGACCTCACTCTACCTTCTACTGCCTGTTGTCTTTGCTCTTTTTCTGGCAACATATGAGAATGGATGTGTCTGTCTCCAAAAATTGTCTGCAGTCACTTTGCAGTCCCTTTGACTTCTGACAGACCACTTGTGGCCCACAGACCATGGGCTGAGAAACACTGGATGGGGTGATGTATCTCCAGTTGCCTCCCAGCCTTTCTCTCAGGTTCTCTGAAACACGTAGAAAGAAGCAGTCCCTGCCCTGAAAAAAGCATCGCATGGGGCAGGCAAGGACAGAGATACCCCAACCACCCAGCTGGGCCAGAGGTATGTCCCTAACCTCCAGCCCAGGTACCTGACTCTCCCAGAGATGCTGCCTGAGCAGCCCAGATGAAGACTTAGGGGCTCCCACTTGCAGTCTGGCTGTGGCATGGGATGGAGATGCTGGCAAAGGGCAGGCAGGTAAGGGAGGTGCAGTCTGGGTCTGCGGCGGGAGGGAGTGAAGGGGGAGGAGAGAGCTCTCCCCAGCCCCACCACACTCCAGCAATCAAAGCCCAGCCTCTGTAATTAATACTATTTAGCCCAGGTTAGTGGCAGAGGAAAATGTCTCTTGTCAGCCTGGCTTTGCCCACTGGCCCTGATTTAGCAACATGAAAGCATTTTTTCTGATTAACTGTTCACTGAAGGAGATAAAAGAGATGACCATGAAATGTTTTGTTTAATGTGATGAATGTAAAGGGACTGGTAGAGCTGGGAAGGGTGAGAGGAGAGAAGAGAGAGTGTTCCAACAGCAGATGGAGCTGGGGTTGGGAAAGGGGTGTAGGGCAGAGCCGGGGGGCTGGGGCTGGGCTGGCTGGGGGCCGCGGGGCAGGAATGAGTGGGCATCCAGGATGAAGATTAGTAATTGAAACATTTCTGAAAAGAATCGCTATGCAAGTAACTGTAATTGTTACAGATGTGTGTGTGTATATATATACCTATATATATATACTTTTATATATGTATGAGATTTTTTTAAAGCCTTTTATGAAGTCACAGTCTGAATGCCAAATTTCACTGCTCATCTCTACTACTAAGCTAAAAAAATTGTTGGTAGCTAGGAAACAAAGTGAAGTAGTAAAGCTCTGTTTCTAACATGATGTGGTTAGGATATTTTGGGGAACAGTGATGTTGCCTCTGCTTTGTAAAACCATACCAGGGGTTTGAAAAGCTAAATTTAAAAGCTAAACATAGTTTCTTACCAGCCCTTAAAAGGCATTTCACTGCCATGCAGTCCAAACTGGCCTTCAATGACATTCAAGGTGCTTTTATCTATGCATTCTTGATAGCTTAGATTTTAAACTTCTCTCAAGCTGGACAATGAAATTGGTCTGACCCCCTTAATTTTTGGCTCCCGTGCATGGTCAAGTAGTGACTGGGGACTTGGATGGGTTCCCACCGAAATGATAAAGCACTGATTCAGAAGAGAGAGGGAGAAAATCCAATAAGCAACCCCACTCAAGTTAGTTTTTGCAGTTGTTTGCAGAAAGGATTTTGCCCTGATGTTTTTACATACTCCAGGAAAGAAGGGGAGAGTGTATAAGATAAAATGGTTTCAGTTAAGAGTATCCTGTTGAAAGGTAATTGGGCACAAGGTAGAAGATGAAAGTCCTTATAGATAAGTACCAAGTCACGCAAGCTGACATGTCTTGTACTAGTTGATCGTGCCAAAGGGGATGCAGCTTTACAGGCAAGAAAACAATCATGTTATCTTCCCAGGATGTGCAGTGAGAAACTCAGACATGCACAAAAGCATTGGCCGTGTTCAACATTAGGTCGGCTGGCCCATAAGCAGATCAGATGTCCTCTCACCAAGCCCCCCTTTTGAGTCAGTTCGGCTCCTCTCCCAGGGGTCAGAGGAGACATAGGAAAGGTCCCTGAGCAGGCAATGGAGACACTGACAGGGAGGTGAGGCTCGAATACAGATAAGAGGAGTGAAAACTAATTGATCTGAAAAAGCACTGTGATTGTGGGATATAAAATAATGACTGGGAAGTCCCTTTTATTTACTGTGAGGCAATAATAGCAGAGGGCAGATGATAACACTGAAAGGGTGACATTTTAGGGCTCTTTAATCTAGAAGAGAGAGGTGTAACAAGCAGCAGGGTTTGCAATTTAAAGCCGGGCAAATGTAAATAAGAAATGAGGCACATTGCACAGGGGATGCTGGCACACATCGAAACACAGCAGGAGAGGTCTGGGGCTCCCCATCTCTTCAAGGCTTTGTGTCCAGATTTTCTGGGAGATAAAAACAAGGTACTAAGCTCAACTGCAGCGATGGCTGAAATTCAGTGGCCGGTGGTGTATGGCAGACCATTAGTCAGGCTAAGAATTCCTGCCTTTTCTTCATTCAGACAGAGGCTTGACTGAAAAATAGCCTGCGTGGAAGCAGCCACAGGCAATGGTCTTTGAGCGGAGGCCTGGGGCCAGGAGAAGTCATCGTCGTGTCTGCAGGAACATGCCTGCTGCACACACACATCAACCTGGTGCAACCATCATGAGAGCTGTACTGGGTGATCCCTCCTGTCTGTGACAACCTGCCCTCCTGGGAAAACAAAATGCTTGAGTCTCTGCACCCCATAAGGGCTTCCAGCAGCTCGTGCTGGGGCTGCTCAGAGGCACCATTCCCGCTGCCTGGGATGCCTTTCCTCTGGAGGCTCTGTGGCCATCTCAGGACAAGCCTCTCCCCTGGCATCCTTCCTTTCCCCTGCTCAGAAATGTTTCCGAGGCTCACCCATAGCTCCAGTGCATGTTTCCCTCAATGGGCCTTTTGGTGTCCCCTCTTGTCGTGTGTCCTCCAGGGCAGAACCCTCCCTGAGCTCCCCTCATCTAACCACGCCGCCCATTCCCAAAACCTTCATTTCTGTGAACTGCCCTAAGCCTCCTGTAAGCTCAGCTGATGTGCTGTGACCCGTCCTGCTAATCTGCAGGCAGCTGCCCAGGCTGCTGGCACATCGCGAGGGTTTGGGGTAAGGGCAGGGTAAGGGTTTGACGAAAGCCCGACCTTGCCTCTGGTGTGCAGAGTGGGGCAAGAACTGCAGAGCAGGTAGGAGAAACACCTGCAAGGGATCATTAAGCGGTAATGTTTTCCCAGAAGGCAGCAAATCTGTCAGCCTGGAATTCATCACTGTAAACAGTTTTTATTTTAAAAGCAAACAAATAAACTGGTGAAAGTCTCCCAGTAGCAGGTGCTTGCCTCCACACTAAGGCCAGCCTTACAGCCCATAATTTGCAGTTGTCTGTTTATCCTATCTGCTATTTATAGCTGGTCAAATCTCCCCATTCCACCTCGTGTTTCCTACTGGCTCTATCTTCCTAATTAATGTATTTACTGTCAGTATTTTAATAAAGCAAACAAACAAAAAATTATTTGAATGAAAAATATAGCCTGTGGCCAGGGTGCTGCTGACGTGAGGTGTTTGGAAGGGCAGGGACCAGCCAGGGAGCCTTGTGCTGTGATGGAGGTTGAAGAAACGGTGAGATGGGAAAAGAGACGTCACACAGATAAAGCAAGGGACAGAGATCAAGAGTAACAGGGCAGGATCTCTCCGTGTGGTGTGAACTGCAGTAATTTGTCTGGCTTTGCTTGAACCACCATGTGTTTCGTGCCAGCTGTGGATGTTGTCCCAGGTCCCCAGGTGGGGCAGCCCCCATCCTGGCTGCAGCAGGGTGGTCCCTCGCTGGGTAGGGAGAGACAGGCATGGGAAAACTGACATTGTATCAGTCCAAAGGGGAAGCTGTTTAATGAAGAGACCGGCCATGCTTTTGGAGGAGTTTGGCTGGGATGCTGAGGCTGCAGCTGATTGCAGGCTGGCAGCTGTGGCTGCCTCGTGAAGGCAGACTGTGACTCTGGAGCTGAAACCACTCTGAAACCCTGGGGCAGAAAAAAACCCTGAAATCTCCGGGGAGCTATGACACCATCCAACATGGAATAAGTGGATTGAACAAGCCATGTATGAAAGGACACCCATGTGCCACTGAATCTCACCTTGTCCCCCATTCCTTTGCAGATGTCCTTCTCACTCCAGGTCAGCTTCCTCTGGCCACAGAAGCCAAGACTGCAGGCACCTCACTGTGTCATCTTTGCATTTTCTTCAGTATGCTTATAATTCCTTACAAATGTGCAAGTTTAAGCATTGCATTATAGCCTCAAGCAGACACCAACCACGCCTTTCCCTTATTTAAATTCATTTTACCTGCCAACAGAGCACAAGATTCTGTAAAGTGTGGATATAACTGAGCCCCTGCTTTTAGGGGAGGTGCTTTGGTCTGTGTTAGGAACTACATAGCCCTCACCTGCCACAAAATCCAAAAACTTATCACCCTCACTGTCACTGCCTTTCTGAAAGGGGCAGGTTCTTTCATTTCATATTGGGTCATTTAGGCAGCAAGCTCTAAACCAGAAACTTGCTTCTCTCTCATGTATAGTCCATGAAAAACACTTGTTCTGGATTTTGAACAACTGTGGTTTGCACCGTTTTATTTGTGGTATTGCACCCCAATAACCTAGTTATTGCCTGAGGGGATATTTTCTCATTTTAGAGAAAATGGTACTGTGATCCCACCACTCAGCCAGGAGGCCCAGGCCCACTTCCCGGCTCTTCATGATCCCCTGAACAATTGCAAAGATGCCTTTCTCCTCCTCAGGAATCCCCGTGTCTGGAGAGTGGGGAGAGCCTTGCGGTGAAAGGATGAAAGCGGTGCTATCTGATGGGGCATGCTTCTGCTCACAGGAAAACCTAGGTAGCTGAGCAACTTGGCTATAAAGTGTAGATAGAGAAAACCCGGCGAGATTTCCTTTTTTAAGTGGTTCTCTACCCAGGATGCAAATTCTGAACCCTTAAAAAGGCCGGTTATGACTACTTGTTTATAAAAATAATGCAGCTGATCTTAAAAAGGAGGTTTAGGGTGTGTTTTGTTGCTCTTAGAAGGTCTGCACTAAATTAGTTTATTACATTTTTTTTTACACTGGATAAGTTTCAGGCTGGTTTTTTTTACAGGGCTGCTAATGTAACAATAGGATGCACCCAGACTGGTAGCAGCCTCAGGCACTGTCCAATGATTCACCAAAGCACTTCTCTTGTACCACAGCTGATATTTGTGTATCATTCAGTGTGCCAGACTGGAACATTCAATATTTGGGACTCAAGTTCCTCCCAGACAGAAAGGCTCTTGGGAGGAGCTGCAGCCTATCTCTGGGCTCCTTCCTTTAAAATAATAATAAAAAAAAATGTATCTGGTTAAGTTAATTATGTTTTGGGGAAAAAAAAATAGAAAAAAAACCGTATGAGATGTCAGGAAAAAGAAATAAAAAAAGCTTTCTGAGAAAATGGCTTGAAACAATGGATTCCTGCCATCTTAGATGTCTCACCTTTCCTACTGGCTCAGCTGTGATTTACATTTCTATCGATGAAAAAATGGTCCTGATGTGAAACAGCTCTGCAAATAACCAGAGCAAAATTGATGCATCCCTTCATGATATTCCAGCTCAATATTTTATTGGAATGAAAAATAAAAGAAAAAGATATTTTTTTAATTGAGATTTGCTTTGGAACCTGGGCAATGGGGTGATCTCTTCTGGAATTGCCTTGGCAGACGTAGTAGCACATGGACTGAATGCTCCAGGAAGCGAGGGCAGGCTCTTTTTGTAATACACCACCCTGCATTCCAGTTCTCTCACCTAAGCAATTTTTTTTTATGCCAAATACCTTTTCTGACAAGATTTACAGGGGTCTTAAAGAGTCTTATCAAAAATCAGACTGGATAAAGGTCTAATGGCCCTTCCCGTCTGGTACAGAAGGGAGTTAACAGCATAACGATGGGAGAATGTTTAGCAGTTTATGTGATTGCACAAATATTTCTTTTATTCCTAGAAATGGGACCCGAAAAAAGGGTTTTATGAGTTTGACAGATTGCCCCATTCTACACTGTCAGTTGCTTTTTTTCACTTCTAGCAATACACAGCTGCAATGTTTGATGTGCCTGTGAGCCCAAATCAAAGCAGTGAACATCTCCCTAAATATTTCTCTAACAAAACCTGCTCAAGTAGACTAGATTATCTGCAGAAAGAGTCCTACAGGAAGCACCTGCACTTGGATATTTAGTTCAGCATTGTGTTACCTAATGCTTCTGACCTGTTCTGTGATCTTGAAAAAAAATGCTTTCTTTTGGTTTCCTCTCTGATCCCATCACTCTTTTGTCTCCTTACATGCCGAGTGCTTCATGGCAGAATCTGCCTCATCTCCTTTGTTTGTAGGAAGCTCTGTGTGGCTCAGCCAAACCCTATAAAGAGAATAGTGCCTGTCACCTAGGCAGAACAGTGAAGAGGTCTGTCTCTTTTGCCCCCTTGTGAGTTTTGGCACAGTACCATTTTACGGTGGTGTGCAAGTTAGTGACGTGGGTAGAGAGACAAGACCTCACCTTTGGATGCTGCTGCAGTTCCCAGTTGCTGGAACAGTAACGCAGCAATGCAGATGGATTTCCTGCTGATGCCTGAACTAGATGCAATATAAAGCAGCTTAAAGGAAGATTTGTTCAGTTCCAACTTCAAAGCAGACCTGAGGGTACTTTCCTTGGAAGAGGAACACCAGCATGGTCTCCTGTAAAGCTGCAGCTGCTGCTCTGAGACATGAGTTCAGGTAAGTCAAGTCTGTTGGAAGCAGCAGAGTTATCAAAACCTATCTTTCAATGCCTGGATTGCAATGGGGTAACTCCCTTCTTGCATCTCCCATACTTACTCTTGCAATACCCTCCAGTCCTCTTCAAATCCTCTACCTATCTCTGGGCTGTCTACCAGACATCAAAGGCTGGGCATGGTGCCTGGACAGTCTGGCTCTCCACAGCCTCTTTGATGCCTGAGGGAAGCCCATCAGCTTCTGCTGCCCCAGTCCATGTGCCTGTAGCACGTGGCCAAGAGCACTTTCCAACTGCAGGGGCTACTCTGAAGAGACAAGGCTGCCCAGGGGAGTGGTGGAATTGCCATCCCTGGAGGTATTTAGAAGATGGGTAGATGTGGTGCCTAGGAACATGGTTTAGTGGTGGTTTTGGCAGTGCTACATTGATGGTTGTACTCTATGATCTTAAAGGTCCCTTCTAACCTAGACGATTCCATGATTATATGATTCTAATATTTTGGGCAGACACAACACACACCAGAGGCAGGTAGGTCACCAGAGGACAGGAGGGAATTTTGTACAAAGATGGTCTGAGCTGTGAATGAAAGAATAAGAGCATATGAAAAAGGAAGACAGTATTCTGTACCTTGGATCAGCCTGAGCTGTTAAGGCTCCCAGACTGTACAACACTTCAGTCCTGTGGTATTTAGGCTTTTTGTGTAACCGGGCTACCTGGCTTTGGGCTTTTGGTTCCATCTCATAGGGCTGGCTTCTTGCAGTTGCTGGACTGAAAACCTGTTTGCGTGTAGTTTTTGTTTGCAAGTTTAATGGGGATAAAAACCATACGAAGGTAATGAAGATAAAAATCTTGTGACATCTGTTTGCACTTTAAAAAATGGCATAAAAACTGAAAACATGCAAATAAGCCCAGCATTTGATGAGTGATGAGCAGTTTTCTCTCTGCTTCTGTGAAAGCCTGGAGCTGCTAATGACTAAACAGGCTATAACTACAGCTAAGAGCAAGCCACAAGAAAATAGCACTTGATTAATAAAGCAAAGTGCCATCTTTCAGCCTTGATGGAGTCCCCACACAGGTGGGCTATGACAACCTTGAGCAGTCCCTATCGCTGTTGACCCCACCAGACTGGCTGAACACATAATCCTTAGTGATTCTGAGGCAGGCAGTCATTTGTCTCTACCCCAAATCACCCTGCCACTATCAAAACATCTTTCTACTCCCTGAAGGTCCAGGTGGTACCTGTGTCACCATGACAGCCATGGTGACAGGGGTAGCTGATGGAATCAGGCAATCAAATGCAGGATGCTCTGGGTTTCTCTTAAAGTGCTACAGACAGTAAAGTTTGGAAGGTCATGGAAGATGTACTAGCCAAAGCCTGCAACTGTCCTTGCAGCACTAGGGAAGAAAAAGAAAGGGGGGCACTGGAAATGCGCACATGGGATGAATCCCATCAGCCACCTCTTTCCATCCCATGTCCAACAGTGGCCAGCACCACTGCTCCTAGGAAAGGTATAAGGGCTCGTAGGGGGCAAGTGTGGAGTAAGCGCATCTCTGCTCTTCACCCTCTGTCATAGGTATCCATTCCAGCTAAGCAGCTCAGTCAACGAACAGCCAAAGATAGACCACAGCGCAGGATAACTCATACCCCTTCTGACACATGTGGTCATTATTTACCGTGTTCCTGAGCCTTGCTGACTGCCTACAAAATTATAGAAGTTGGCCTGATGGTAGAGAGCTAACTTAAGTAAGTCAGACAATACTCCCCTTGTCCCCTGAGAGGGAAACTCACTGAACTCCCCAGGGCAGCTCTCAGAAGCCAGCAATAAGAATGGGAATAAAAATTGCATAACTTACTGCTATTTGCAATGGCCCTGTGCCTTCCAGCTACCCGGGCCCCTTCTGAGAACTGCTAGGTTCACAGCTGGTGTTAAAATGTGTGTTATTCCACTGGAATTCCCCACTCTTTAAGTTCTTCTCCTTCACCACTATTTGTGGTTATGAGGGAAAGGGCAGGTGTTCCCAACTGTCCCCCGTGAGACCATTAGCACACTCGTACTGAGCCCCCCCCTTGCTCGTCTCTTCTCTGAGGCAATGCATCCCAATATTTTCAGGGTCTTGCCAGACAAGAATCATCCTACAGTCATTCCCACTGCGTTATCTCATATGTGGTGGGTGAGCAGACCTGCAGCAGGGGCTGCACGCCAGCTGATATAAAGGTGTTGGGACCTCAGCAGTATACTTACCCATGCCCACAGTGCCAGCCTCCTCCCTGAGTGTTACTATGGACCACTGAGAGCCCCATAAAGCCCACAAGTCAGAGAAGGGCTCCAGGCTGTGTTGTTTTCATCATCCCGGGCTTTCTTCTGCAATTGGGATCCCTCTTTGCTGAGCCACCAAGAGGCATCTCCCTGAGCTTCCTCAAGTCCTTTCTTGTCCAGCAGGTACTTGCATCACTTTTACCTCATTATCTCATTATCTTCCTTAACTCATTACACATCCCTCTTGTATTATTGTACATCTTCCTTCCTAGATCATTAAAGAAACCAGCACGCGGCAGTGAAGAAGGGCTGCTGACCAGTGAGGCAGCCTTGCCAGGGAGGAGAGTGGATAAACGGGTAAGTATTATCATACCTGGGTGAGAATGTGTGAAGCTCCAAATAAGGTAAATCTGGGAGTATTGTATAATGCAAGGGATCTCAAGATGCTAAAAATACAAACTTGCTAACAAATGCAACAGTACAGATTTGCAGCAGAGCCTGGACGATGGGTGGACAGAAATCCCAACAGCCCCAGACAGTCCCACCTGATCAAGTCCACCAGGCCAATGCCTTTGACTTCAGGGCCTTATGAAGGGGATTTCATAACCAGGATACATCCCACTATCTCTTGCTGGAAAGCTCTTCTTGAGTCCAATGACTCTTCTTTCCTAGGTCAGCCTGTAGCAGAGAAAACCTCCTCCTGACTTATGCGCTTAATTTAGCAGCTCTTCTGTTCTATGTCGGGTCTGAACCAGTGGGATGGGAGAGCCTAAGAGGGGCTGCATTAGAGCCCAGTGCCCGTTTGACTGTGGATGAAAGAAAACCCAGAAAATGGATGAGAAAATGAGGCGAGAGTCATCACACTCCACAGACAGAGAGCTGGTAGAGCCTCACTCCAACACATCTGTTAATGTCAGCTGGATTTAAGCACTTTCTTTCTTGGAAGCAAGCGTAAGCAGTTCTCTGAGTAAGATTTCAGAAGCAGGCTTGGGCAAGGCCTGACAGTACAAACGTGACTGCAGTCAGAAAGTGCTCTCCCATTCCCCCCAGACACAAACTCACTAACCTCTGTAGGATGGGGAACACAGCATTGGGAATGACAGCAAGGATTGCACAACACACTATGCTACAAGCGAGGCTTGACTCCCAGCCAGTATAAATTTGAACTAAGTGCTGGGTCAGATCAGAAGTCCACCTAGTTCATTCTCCTGGCTTTGACAGCAACTAAAGCATAAAAACTGGGCATCAACAGGGTGATCTGTTCCCCTGAGTGGGCCCTCAGTCTCTGACAGATAGCACTGCAAACATGTCCAGAGATGGACCTTTGGCTAGACCATTATATTTGACAATGTGAGGCTTCTCTTTGTCAGATGTCTTGTTGGAGCCACTGAGATATTTGTTTTCCAAAATATCCTGCAGCAATGAGTTCCATGGGGTGGTCATGTAACATGTGGAAGGAGGGGCCATTACTGAGTGGATAGAGAGACCAAGCCAATGCACATTGCGCAAAATGCCCTCCCCCTTCTCAACATACACAGAATTGAAGAACTATGAATCTGTCAATCAGTGCTTATGAAGAAATCCTGCAGCTATACCATACAGAAGAAGCTGAGGAATTCCAAGTTTGAAATGGGTTGCTGGTCATTACTGCGTGAGGCACGTCTTCATGGGAATTCTGCCAAGTAATTTTAATTGTGATGCTGTGAAAATGTTGTGTAAATAATATTTCTGTGATACATGTGTTGCAAGTTATTACCAAGCCATAAAAGAGCTAGGAAAGAAGAGACCGAAATGCAAAATGCTCTGTGACGCCAGAACATTCTTCTGGTGAGTATCAGTTTGCAAACCGCAATGTAAGTTTATGCCCACAATTCAATTGACCTCCTGAAAGCAAAGGTAAACAGGAATAGGAGGGCGGGCGTCTGCGGTTCCCTCTTCTCTCCAGAGAAATTCATTCTCGATCAAGCTCTGCCCAATTTCACTGGCATTCTCTCAGTCCCTGAGCAACTGAAAACAAAAATACCTAAAAAACCTACTCCTGATTTAGGTGTGCAGGGAAGGGGGCCTGTGAGGCACTCTTAGCAGTTTTGAGAGCAACCACAAAGCTCCCAAATCTAACCAGGAAACCTGACACCCACCCCCAAAACCACACAAACCAAAACAAAAAGATGGCTTAAGCAAGCTGTCTGCTCTGAAAGGCTGCACTGCCGCGGTTGGGGAGTGTCTGAACCAAACTCCAGCTGGCCATGGCTGAGAAGAAACCCCATGTTATCTCTCTTCCCAAAACTTGCAATCAAATGTCGAACCCTTTGGTTGGGCAGAACTAATTCGTTTCTTTTATTTAAATATGGTCTGGCCATAGAAGAGCGTCAAAACAAGCTGAGGAAGCATGAGGTGTATCCACTCCCCCAGGCGCGGCAAATCGCTGTGATTGAGGGCTGCCACAGGAAGGCAAAGTTTGTTGCCTAGTCCACGTGGTAGGACCCCCAGGAGTCAGGAGGTGGGCTTTTCGCCTTGCTACAGCAGCTGGTGGTGTGAAATGCTGGTCTTGTAGAGAGAAATCTTCTCTGCGAACAACTTACCAGCACTTTTTTTGGCAAACACAAGTCATCCGCTGTGTAAGCTGTGACATAGAGGAGTATTACAATTATACACTGCTGGTCCTTCATCTTGTTCAGTCTGTTAGCACCTAGATGCGTAGAGTCTGAGTAATGGCTTTTCATGGGAAGAAAGGCAAGTTCTAGGATTAAGCTGCCCTCCAGGAGAAGATACTAAATAACGAAAAGCAATAGCGAAGAAGGTAAAGCCAGAGACTGTCTCAGCCCCAGTGCCCGTTCTAGCTCAGCCTCTCCCATAGATGGAGCCTATTCTGCTCCTGTTACACATTTGTGTTCAAGGAGGCAGGCTAGAGAAAGGGGAATGGGGCTGCTCAGGTGTGCTAAGGACCAGCCAGAGGCACACAGACCTGCTTGCTCCTGCCTGCCTGGAGCGTGGACAGGAGATGAAGGCCCCTGGACATCACCCTCTGCCTCTGAGGCTCCTGCAGGCAGGGCTGCTGTCGGCCTGCTGCTGTCAGGCTCCCAGCTCTGGGGACCTTCACTGGGATGCTCTCTAGGCTGCAAAAGGAGATGAAAAGGACAAGTGGAGGAGGGAAGCTTGGGGGTGCATGATTCCCATGGTGGTAGAGGCCCACCAAATGGGCTCTGGCATGGGAGGGTGGAGTGAAGGGGATGTGCTTGTAGCTCAGCCAACCCAACAGGCAGACGTTGCATGTAGAGAGCACTGGCAGCTTCCTAAATTAAAGCTGTCAGCAGGTCCAGGCCACCCAGCATAGCAAGGGACATGTGCACTTCAGCAGTACCTCCCTGCCATTTTGAACTCGCTGTGTCCTGCAACATCAAGGCCACTGCTGAGCCAGGCTCTGGCACAGGGCGGCACAGCCAAGCTCTCCAGGAGCTGCAGTCCCGAATTTCACATCTGCTTTATGAGAGGAAGCGGGCCTGGCCACAGTCCCTCCCAGAGAGAGCCCAAGGAGATTAGACAGCCAGAAGAAATGCAGCAGGCACTGAAAACGGAGAGGTGAGTGGGGCTGGTGTGAGTCAGGGCTTTGGTAGAGCCCGTGTTCCCTCCTGGAGCAATTGGGGAAGGAATGTGCTGTAGCCCCTGGCCCTGCAGCTCCCTATTTTGCATTCCCAGCTAGTATGAGGGATGGCAAAATGGGTTGCACTGACAAATTATGGCTGCTCATTGGCAGGGTCGCATCAGTCTCTGGCACAGAGGAGCCAGCAGCGAGGGTGGCAGAAGTCAGTTGGTTGTGGAGGTGTCTGGCTCACTTTGCTCTGTGTGTACACGTGCTCACATTCACATTTACATACTTCTCCACCCACAGGGAAATTGAACTGGAATCAAGATAATTTGAAATAACAGAGTGGGATTTTCCAATGGCAAATCCAATCTGAGCTTCACCCTGTGGATGCTACTTGTATAAACCTCCTGTCCTTTCCGTCACCCTTTCCCACTGCACTCTGTTCCACTGCAGCCAAACCTGCCTGCTAATACCTCTGCTCACTGGCATCGAGGTGACTCAGTGCAGCATCCCGTTGTCCCACATGGGAATGCCGTACGGGTTTGGTACCCCTGCAAGGCATCGCCTGCAGCACCTGATGCTCAGAGGCTGGTGAGTATGATCCCAGGGAGCTCCTGGGAGGAACCGCTGGCTGCAGCCTTGCTCCCTTAGCCTGAGGTGTGCCAAGAGGCTCGGAGCTGATCAGCCCCAGAAGACAGCTTCCTGATGCAATTAAGATAGAGGTAAACTCAGACCCATCTTGCCAGTCTTCTGGGACGTATGTTGCTAATTAAAAGTCAGCCTGTACGTTTAGGATCAAGGACAGGGACACGTATTCTGGTGGTAGAGAACATTTCTGCGTGCTCTTGTGACACTGGCATCAGAACATGGTTGTGGCTACCTGTGAGTGAGAGGTTTCCCTTGGACGCTTTTGGCTTATACTGCACATGCTGCAATTTAAAAGCTTAGAAAAATCAGAGAGGCAGGGCTGTCCCACAGGTCAGGCATGGAGCCCTGGTGTTTTCAGTTTTGCTCTTGAATCAGCTGGATTTGAAGCATGATGTGGGGAAAGCCACCTTACTTGTGCCTCCGTTCACATCATACAGACCAGGGAACACAGAGCCCTGCCTCCAGTGGGACCCTGCCTGCGCAATAAATCTTTGAGTCAGGGACTGACTCTTATTCCAAGTACACAGAACAGCAAGTCCCAAGTCTCTGTCATCCTTAAGACAGCTGTGATACAAATGGTCAATCATCAGAGGATTTTTTTATTCCAACTGTGAATTAAATTTTAACTGGGCATCATTTTCTCTGCAGCTGACAAGCATTTCTGTAGCAAGTTTTGTGAGCCCAGCAAGTGAATAGGGTTCATGCCCTGACAGTAATTAAATGATAGATGCACTTTTGGGTTTAGGAGATAACATGTGCTCTAGGGTGGTCCATCAAATCCAGAAACAGCACCACACAACTGAAAAGAGAGCTCAAACAAAGGATTTCACAATGAGACTTTTACAGCTAAGGCATTTGGGATGGTTGGATATGGATTAATTTCCCAGACACAGCTTTGTAGCATGAGCTGAGGCTCTCAGGTTCTTCATCTGTAGAAAGGGAACAATACTCCATGCCCTCTTTATGGGAACATTGCAAACAAATGGGAAGCTATCTAACAGGCCAGTGGAGCCTCCAGCAGAAGGAGCCACCAGCACGTGGTGAGACCACACGTCTGACTATCTTGATGGTTGCCTGTGGGATCTCAAGAGACTAAAATCCCTTCTCCAAATTATTCAAAACAGCAAACTTAAGTAAGCAGAAAACTCAAAGGCAAATAACCTATTTGAAAATGGGAGTTATTGGAGAGTTTTTACTGTGTAGAGTGAATATTTGGTGTGTATTTATTTATATTTTCCCCTCCTAGCTTCCCCTTTTATAATTTAAAGCAATTCAGAAACAAGATAAAGGTATGTTTCACACCAGCTCCTTCAGGTTTGGGATCAAGTAACTTTTTTCTTTCTTCAGCTGTTGAAGGAAACTGATTGCTGGGAATTGCCAAAAGAGCCGATTAGCATCTGCTGAAGATTCCCAGTTCCTAGGACTGATCAAAAGCCAGGAAGTGCCCTTGATGTCTCCCCCATCATTGTTCCCATCCCAGCCATCTCTGGTGGCCACCCAGCTGTTCTCCCACTCCAGCCCTCAGATTTACAGTCTGTCACGGCTCACAGCTGCAAGCAGGGCTTGAACAGGGCTGGCCCACTGTGGTTGAAAGGACTAGCCCTTATTTCTGGGGGCTGCCACCTTGCCTTCCAAAAAATCTGAGCATTCAGAAGAGCGAACAAAACTGCACAGTAAAGTCTTCAAGCGGATGGCTCCCAAAGCAGTGGATCTGCCCAAGCATGTAAACAGCTGGATGCAATGACAACAAGGAACATGGAGTCACTTCTTAGGTATTTCAGAGGATTCTTAAGTATTGTTTGGAAGATCAGCATGGCCAGTTGTTTCACAGCTGCTCCAAACACATGAGAAGAGGGATGCAGTGAAGATTTGCCGCATCACCATTTGGCCACTGGGAGGAAGACACAATCCTTCATCAGCTCACTCCTCAGCCCTGGGACCATTCTCCAGAATACTGTCTTTTAATGATGGTTCTTCAGCATCAAAAGATCAGACTATTGCTTGCCAATGGCTGCCAGTTTAAAGGACTGATCTGAGACCTGCAGTAATGTTTCACTGACTTGATGGTAGGCTGATGTCTCTTAAAATGCCAGTGCATGCAAGGGTTGTTCCATGTATATTTTTTTGATTCCCAGCTGGTTGTATTCAGTCCTGAGTCAGATACCTAAAGGAAGAGGTCTGAAAACAGCACTGGGACACCAGCTGCTGCCATTTCAGCTCTAAGCCTAGGCATATCAGCTTCCCTGAAGCATCCTCGGAAAACCATGAGACCCCTGCGAGCCTACAACCTCCAGAAACACCCTACTCATGAAGCTTTTCAAAGCACAACCAGTGTGTTAATGCCCTTGTCACCCACGTCTCTCCCTGTTTATCTCCTGAAGAATGGAAGATGTGGTGCAAGGTATTCAGCCTGGGACAGCAGTGCAGCCTGAGGACTCCACAGCACCATCACCACAATGTGCTCTTCTGGCTTTGGAGCCTCTTCTCCCCAGCTGCCAGAGACTTGCTCCCCAGAGATGCTCTGGCATATTTATTTGCTCTGGTTTCAAATCCCCTCTCTCCAGCCCATGTTAATGTTCACACTGCTGTACACCCAACCTGCTGCCTCTACAGGTTATTGGAGCAGTCCTCTTCCCCAGCCCTTCTTTTCAGTTTGCCAGGTCTCTTTTTCTCTGCCCCCATCTCTAAGCTCCTTTTTTCGGTTGGGAGCAGACTCTTAGTCTCACTGCCAGGCTCAGCATAGGGTTGGCAGTTCCCCCTTTCCCTGCTGCAGGGTTGTGCCAAGCTCTAGAGTCACTGCCTGGGGAAAGGGTGATCCTCTGTAGTCATTCCCCTTGCCTCCACCCAAATGCTGGGAGCTGCTTTAGCTCTTTCTGTGCTTTTATCCCTCACACCAAGAAAATTAACCACTAATGAGAACCATTTGGCTTGGAAGTTCTCACTGCTCTTTCATATCAAGGTCACCTAAAACTACCCCACTAGCTCAGAGACATGGAAAGTGCTGGTTATATGGCTTCTGCTCCTCAGATCCAAATGCTTTGGACCTCACAGCCAGCACTGACTGCTGTTTTGCCTCTGGTCCAACCACTGGGGCTGCTGGCCACTTCTATGTGGAGATACTGCTGGGCTGGCTGGGACTCTCCTGAACAGTTTCTCACACCAGGAGGGCTTTGCCAGCTCCTAAATTCATCAAGTTTCTCTTCCACTCCCTGGAGCTCCAGGGTGCATCTCCTGTTTCTCAGCTTTTTGCCCTGAGCAGAGATTCCTAAAATTCCTTAAATTAAGAATTTGGTTAAGTAATTGCAACGAATAATTTACCTTCTCCACAGTTGTGGTGTCTGTCATTCCTAAGGATCCCATCACACATATCACATGCACTGTGGTATAAAAATGCAGCCATCTCTGGAGTAGCGTCTCCCAGGTGGGACCCACCTAATGTCTAGCAACGCTCATGAGTGTGATGTTTCCTCCAGAGAGCCCAGGCTGTGTCCCCACACCACCGAGCAGCACAGAGGGATCATTAGCATCCTTTCAGAACTGGGAGAAAGCTGGGGCCATTCTGTCTGAGCTAAACAATTGTGTGACGTGTACAGGGTGATTGAGCGTGCTGGAGTGGGAGCCACACGTGAGGTCAGATGCTTGCAATGAGCAAGACCACAAGAACTGGGTGTGTTGCACAAACCAGGGATAGGTCCAGGAGCCGGAAGCCGGGAGTCAGGGAATCTCTGGAACCCTGCCTAATGGGTGGGTTGGTAAGCAGCACCAAACACTGTTCTCGCAGAGGGAGCTGCATAAACACACTCCTTGGCATTTGGGCAGCGAACGGAGAAATTTCTTTTTCCTTCCAAGAATGTATGCAGGGTGGGATCTTGGAGCCCGGCCTTTGAATAACGCCGGTGGAGAAAGGCACGCCGCACTCCCTCTCTGCTCTGCGGGGCCAAGGGGTGTGCAGGGTCCCCTCAGGGCAGGGCTGCTGGGCGTGAGGATGGTCTTCCAGTTGCTCCCCTGGGGAGCCAACACAAAGATGTGGAAGGATTCAGGATAAAGAGCTTGTGCCCCTGTCAGTCCCAGGAGTTACTGGGATCAGCACCAGGCCTGACAGATGCTCCTGTGTATGCATCTGGGGCCTGAGACCATTCCCTCAGGATCACACCAAAGGCCTTCAGAGAAGGATGCAGGCACAGATCGTTCCTTCAGTGCCTGGAAGCACTTCCATACTGCAGGGAGGCCTCTCTGGGCAGCAGGTGGACCAGTTTGACCCTGGATACAGCCAAAATGAGAAGAACTTCTGAGATCTCGTGCCCCCTCAGCAGAGCCCTACCTCCCAACAATACAGGGCATCTTCTTCTCCAGCACCCTCCCTGCAGCCAAAACATTTGGTACCATTAACAATGAGGGCTTTCCCTTAATGTGTAATGATTGTCATACCTCCCATGGGCCCTGTGAGGATTAATGAGTTCACCACTTCGGAAATGTGCAACAAGTGACTAATAATAATAATAGGAGTGGCATAAATATTTCACAATGAGCAGCCTGTCAGATTCAGCCTTTTCATTCTTTTTCTTGAACTGCACTATGAAGTTGCGCTCTCCTTGTGTTTGTTGATTTAATCGATGAAAAAATCCCATCAGCAATTTTTTTTGTGTGTGTGTTTTGGTTTGTCCTGTGACTTGACAGCAAATATTTGATATTCAGTGTGTGTTAGTGTGGGTGGCTCTTCACAAATAGTGGGTGTTGCTGATCCCTGAGCAGATGAGCAAGTATGTTCTTTGAGAGGTAAATGACTGCAAAAATAACTGTGCCTATTTTGTGCAAGGGACTGAAATGTGATGCCTAAAAGTATCTTAAGCAGTAAAATACAGTTTCTCATTAAAGTGCAATAGTATGATACTGCCACAAGTCATCCAAAGGATTTGAACCTCAGCACTATGAGCCCCAAAAAACAAACCTTCTCTGGCTTTGGCTATGGAAACTGCCCTGTCATCTGGGTTCTCCAAGGAACTGGGCAGCACTGCAAATGCAGTCCTTCCCAGGATCTTTATTTCCACCTGTTGCTTAATTTGAATTGTTCCTAGTGCACGGTGCTGTATGAGGGCTGTGTGTTAGACAACCCTGAGGCATTTTGGGAGCAGCGATAGCTGCATCTCCAGAGAAGCTTCATGGGACCTTGCAAAGGTCTAATGTTCAAACACCACCATATAGCTGTGTCCAGCTCAGGTGGTACCTTGTCTGCCCTCCCCACTGTGAAGCCATATGTTGCTGTGGTGATGCTGAGATGTCATCATTGTTTCCACAGCAACGCACTGTGATGTCATAAGGAGAGGATTAGGATCACTTTGTGGCCAGATCAGGCAGAGCAACTGCTGTCTTCAATTACAGCAGCGGGGAACACAGCTCATCCAGGGACAGGGTCATTTCTTTCTCTGGCAGAGGTCCTTCCCGTCCTTGCTTGCCTCCCCCTGCCACCGCCGCTTGTGCCCTGACGGGAAGGTCCCTGTCCCAGAGCAAAGGCCGGCAGGTGACATCCCTTCCCTCGCTGACCCGAGCAGGGCTGCTGCAGGAGTGCTGCAGAGCCCAGCCCTGCCAGCGGCGAGGAGCAGGCAGGGACTAGGTGCTGGTACCAATTAGCAGCCTGAATGGGGTTATTACAGGACAAGCTCTGTTTAACTTAACTGCTAACAGGCTGGCTCTGTCAGTTGGAAGAAATCACAGGCAAACAGGCTTAATGGGGGCCCGGAGGAGTGGGGGCAGGGAGCGTGGTGGCTTCCTCTCCTCTTGTGAACAGTGTGTTTTGTAAAATACAAATGTAATTGTCCTTTGAAACACATGTATGGCAGGATGGTGAGGAGGGTGGGAGACAGCGAGTGTTGTGGATCAGCTCAAACCTATGGAGCAGTCTTTGTCCCAAAGAGCCCGGGTGTCAGCACATCTGTTTCACGGGCTCTTTTTGTCACCAGAGAACAATAGCAAGGCTTTCCCGCGCTGCTGCGTGGCTCAGGCTGCTCCAACGTTGCCACCAACCAGACCTGTGCCCAGAGGAAAGCCTCTGCACCTTCTCCTCTCCTGCAAGCCTGGCACTGCCAGGGGCTGTGCCTAGCACACCCCACTCCTCTGGTGAGCCCCCAGCTCCGCTCCTCACCTCCCGGTGCCGTGCTGTCCCAGCTGCCTTCCAGCCTGGCCTGGTGCCCCACAGCAGGCCAGTGGAGCAGCCAAGCTCCACTCCAGCTCTGGTTCGAGGCACGGCATGGCCTGACAGGGACTTGCAGTTCTCACGAAGGTGCTGCACAAGTAGAAAACAGATTGGAAACCCTACATGCAGCTGGAGCTACTGTCTGCAGATTTCATCAACCCAGATGGGTTCTTTCCACAGCAGGTGAAGAGCAGACAAAGCATGGTATTTTCCTGAAGCACAGGACTCCGGCTCACTCAGGGCACAATCCAGCAGCCACGGAAGTCCGTGGAGATTCCTGCAGAGGTCAGGTGGCTCTGGTGGGACCCCTGAATCCACAGGTCTTTCTGAATCAGGAATAGCAGCAATGTCTGTTTTTATGAAGGAAGGAATGCCACCGGCACGTTAAATGGATGGGGTTCTGGAAAACCCACAGCTGTTAAACTCGACAGCATTGCTCACTGCATCTGGATTGTACTGGCTTAGGTCTAGGAACTTTTTAAGGAAGAAGAAGAGCCTCTGCCTTCCTAAATTCTGTATGTTGACCTCCGGGAAGCTGGGCACAGAGGATGAAAGCAAGTTACGCAGCTTTTATGTGCAAACACTGCCTTTGAGTCCTGGATCATAGCAAAATCTTGCTGGTCCCTCCTGCCCAGACTGAAGCAGCTTTTCAGTCTATGGCATCTCATGACAGCATCAGATGTAGAAAGGAAAAGTGAGGGGTGGGTGAGCAAGAAAGCCCTTTCCTGGTGGGAGGCAGCAGGGGCAGCCTGCCAGCAGGCTGTCAAACACAGTGAACAACAAACTTTGCCCGCTGCACTCTGAACTTGTCTCCATGAGAGATCAGGGGTCCCAGCTTCTCCTTATTTCAACATTTAGCTGGAGCTGGGCACCCGCTGCTTCCCACAGAGGGCAAGATGCCACTGATTAACTGCATGCTCACAGTAACTTGGGATAGGAAACTACGGTGCAGCATGAGGGCCTTCAAAGATTGCTGGCCCCTACCCTGTGCTACTCAGTTTCTGCTTCTAAGCAGACACTTGACATGTTCAGCGTCAGCCAGGTGTTTCTAGTGGAAGATGGCGCAAGAGACAGGGCCACTGCAATGCATTAATTTAGTAAAGATTAAGAATTTGCAATTGAATAAAATTATAGCACTGGAGAGAAAAGGGCTTTGGCAGAGCTGGAAGAAGGGCATAGCAAGGGGCTGTGGGGCAGGCACAGGGCAGAGCTGGGGGGCCAGGGCTAGGCTAGTGGGGAGGCTGCAAGGCAGGTGCAAAGGCAACAGCAAAGCTGTGCAGTTCTGGATGGCACTGGCATTGCGAACCCATGGCTCATGGTGATACACCAAACACATCTCCAGATGCAAAGCACTGGTTTCATTAACAGAGCACACATGGCCTCCTCCTGAGCAGCATCCCTTTGCACGGTGTGGCCTTTTAAAATGTGCCAAAGGGATTGAGTACAAGCAGCACACATATAATAAATGTGACACAACAGAACAACAATATCACACTCCCAAAGAATGCTGGAAATGCCGCAGAATTCATTGAAGATGCCCCAACTCCTCCCTAACCTTTGTGCCAGGAACTATTATTTCTAATGTTAATAATGCCTGGTAATAAACAGTGGCATAACTCCAGGTCCCTGCAGACCAGGGGTAAGGGGATTGGACTGAAGCAATGTAATCAGTAGCAGAGTTCAGCTTGGATTTCCAGGTTCTTTCTTTTTGACAGCACATAACACAGCTGGAAAAAAGAAGCCACCAAAGACAGGCAGGTACTGGGTTGGTGCATCCTCCTGCAGCCATTCCTCAAGTTGCTGGAGTTCAGAGTATCCTGGAAGAAAATGGGTGGCAAAAGACCCTAAGGATTCACACAGGCTTTCCGTCTGCACCAGGGGTAGCACTACCTTGGGGTTGGGCCAGTGAAGTTTACTTGGCTAAGCAAATGCTGTCAGCCGATGCTGAGGTGGAGGGGGAGAGAGAAAGCTTTCCCTTGCCAACCTGTGTGAATAATGTCCATAAAATAAAGCAGACAGAGCCCCTGGACAGGAAGGTGCTTTCATCCTGAATTTTTTCATCCCTCTGTGATGTGCCGACTCCCCGCATCCCTTTCAGATACATCTCCCTCTCTGGATGTGGGAGCCTGGAAGAGCTGCCGACTGAGATGGGATGGATCCAAATACCTCAGCCCAGATATGATCTCTTAAACAAGCAACTGGTGTAACACTGTGATATTGACACGATACAGCATGGCCCTCCTTGTGAACAGCTTGGACTCCTCGCCATGGCAAAACCAGCCTCTGGGCCAGGGCTTCCTCCCTTTACCAGTCCCTCTACACACCCCTCTGGGAGCAGGCTAGGAGGGGGAGGAACGGGTTAAAAAAGCCCGTGCGGCCCTCACGACCCATCTGCCACCTCATCTCGTGTGACAGGAGTCATGCGATGGGGGGGCGGGAGGGCAGGGAGCAGCTCTCTTTCTCTCCTGTTTGCTGAACCTCTGATTATCATTTCTGTGCAGTCGAGGAGGTGGCACGCCATTGTGCGTCAGCTGGGAGAGCCTGCTGAAAGGGGGGCTTCTCCCTCTCTTAAAGGAGACGGCCCTTCCTAATCCTTCCCTGTGGGAGGAATCACTCTTCTCCCAGACAGCCTTCCCCACCAGGAAAGCACCCTCACAGAGCTCCAGCCCACCCAACCATCCCAGCTCCAGCCCTGGGGGCACTGGGCTGATGCCTCGCCAGGGGTGCCCTGGCCTTCTGTGGAGACTGACAACTAGGGGGGCCAATTGGCACCAACTGCAGTGGTGGGTTTTTGCAATAGAGGCACTTGGCCCTGAGGAACTGGTCCAAGCTCCTCACCTCATTTCACACAGGCAACAGCAATCAGATGGTAATAACCATGGGTCACTAGAAGGTGACCTCGAGGTGAAAGGCTCCATATCCCATTACTGGTTTACTGAGCTATCAGCCTAATACGTCTCTCCAGTGCTTTGAATCAGAAAATGGTATTGAAGCTCTTTGAGAAAGTCCCTGCTGGCTGGTGTTTAGCATTGTGCATTTCCCAGCAGACATGTGGGAACTGTAATTAAAATCCTCCATGACTACCAAGCACTGGGACCTTGCCATTAGTATTATGTGACTAGGCAGGAATTTATTGATTTCTTTCTTGAGCTGTGCATACTCACAGCAGACACCAACTCTGATTTTTCTCCTGCTTTATTATATGTGTGTGTGTGTGCTCATCTCACTCTGGCCATTAAACTTCCAATTAGCATCTGCTGGTATTCCACGGCTCTGATCTCTGTCGCATCTAAATAGATTGCATCCCTCAGCACTAACAATCCAGTCAGCTCATTTATCCCACCCAGGCCCTGTAATGCTACTTCAGAACTTTTGTGGCACCAATTTCAACTGCTCTTTTTTATTCTCCTTCCTCACAGGATCCAAGAGATCTTTTCCTTCTTTCTGGCCATTTGTGCCATCTTCTTTCCCCATCAAAATCACTTTAGCTGGGAGAAGCCTGGATGGGAAAGGCTAAGGGCCCTTGTTTCTGAAGCAATCCCCACCGCACAGTACCTGTTTTCTCAAGTTTATACGATGTGCACACAGTTCCTTTGCCCTACTCACCTACTGCCTTGTCACTGCGTGTCTGCATCTCGGCCGGTGTTACAGCTTTGGCCCTCATCATGAGTTTAGGGTTTTCTTCATTCATCTGCCTTCTTTAGCAGATGAGTCACGTTGGGTCCTCTGGTGAGCACAACCACCGAGCCTGAAGAGCTATAAAGCAGATAAGGCTTGTAAGGTGGGGCAATTTCTTCTGATCAAATGACAAAATTTTAAAAAATTGGCAAAACTTTCAGGCACAAAATCCTCCTTTTCAATTTTGAACCACAAGCAGCAAGCTCCTGCTAAGCACTGGTTGAGAACAGATGTTTTGAGTTTGGTTTTGGTAATCAACTGGGCAGTTTGAGAAAAAGGTGGTTAGCACCTGTGAAAGGGTGAGGTATGAGAAGTAGTGAGGAATAAGCAGTACTGTGTCATAAAACAGTGTATTTACTGAGTCCGTGAGTCTTACTATCCAGAGGGCTTGTGAATTCTAGCTCCCAGCTCATCCTTTGAAGGTATTTCATAAATCTCCCTGGGGATCAGGTTGAGAAGTCAGTGGCTGAACAGCAATTTCTGTGGAGAAAGACAGGTAGGTGTTTCTGTCCCTCTACCAGTTGCCAACTGGAGTTCATTTGGAGCTGCACTTCTTGCTCAGTGGCAAGCATCCTCTTTCCAGGAGGATGTTGGGTGCGGTGGGGAAACATGCTGCATGCTGATGGCTGGGCAATGGGATGTACATATAAATACATATATATGTGTTCGTCTGCATGGAATGGTCCGTGTCCAAACCCCGAATGGTGGCTGCTTCCCATACCAAAGGCACCTCTCAAGCCTCTACCACTCCCTGCCTCTCCTGGGTCTTCTACCACTGCTCCCAGAGGTATGTGCTCTGGAGACACTGAGGAGAGGTCAGCAATTTCTTTCTGCAGCATGGCAACCTAAGCAAAAGGTGATCCTAAGGGATTCCAAAACCTAGGCTATCATCACTCTCTGGGGTGATCTGGCTTCTTTTTGAAGAATAAGGAGAAGGAGAAGTAAGAAAGAGGAGTAGATTTAGGCACCAGCAAAGAGCAACCCTAGAGGGATTTTCTATACAGCCAGCAGACACTCATGGGGCTCTTAGGCTTTGTCTTTTGCCTCTCCTTTCTCACCCTCAGGGAGTGTCCCTCCAAAATAATCCTGAAAGTGCTGAGGTGGGTCTGGGACCCGATGTCGAAACTGTTAACTGTTTCTTTCCCATGGGAAAGAGCCTCCAGGTATATCTACAACACTACATTGCTGCAAGAGTTCACCAAGAGAGGATGTTACCCAAACGCTTTGCAAGTGTCCTATCATAGGAGTGGGCACAGTAATTTATAAATTTGTGTTAAATCAGCAATTTCATTCTGCTTTCTAGCAGGCCTCCTGCTATGGGAGGGGAACATGGTCATCCAGGGGAACGAATACCACAGAGCGAGGGATGGTACTGTCGTGCATTTGAAGAAACATGGCTGCATGGGCAGCATGGCCCACATGGTGCTTCCCCACGAAGGATGTGTTGTCCGTCCAGGCTCTGTTCAGTCTCTGCTCTGGGCTGCTCAGGTGGTTTGAGAGTGTGCAACAGAGACTGCCAGAGCAGGCTCTTAAGCTTCCAGCTTTGGTGGAAGTCACCTGAGCTTCTCTAATGAGGCTCCCCAAGTGATTCAAGACCAAGACAGCATAAACTGGCAAAGAAGATTTTGAAGTTGCTGCAGGGTGCTGTGAGAGAGGGAAGCACAGCTGGCTCCTGCAATTGCAGATTCGTAACTCATACAATAATTTAGGTTAGAAGGCATCTCTGGAGGTCATCTGGTCCAAGCCTTTGCTTAAAGCATGGCCAATCTTTATGTTAGATCCACCTTCAGAGCTAGATCAAGTTGCTCAGGGTTTTGTCCAGTTCAGCTCTGAAGATCGACAGGGCTGGATGTTACACAATCTCTGGACAGCATGTTCCAGTGTTTGACCACTCTCATTGTGTAAAAATGTTTCCTAATATCTAATTATATTTTCTTTTGCTACAACTTGTTCTGTCACTCCTTGCTGTTCTGCTGTGCACCTCCAGAAAAGTCTCCGTTTTCTATATAATTTCTAATTAGGTATTTGAAGAGATTATGCCTGGGAACAGACAGGATCAAAAAGATCCTCTTTCAGTGTGAAGGGGAGAATAGAAGAAGCAGTATCACAGCCTGACCTTGAAATCTTTTCATGCTGCTCAGAGATGCACCTGCCACTGAGATCAGAACAAGCCAAATGATCATTTTACAAGACAATAAAAATTGTGCTCAGGAAACAGGTATGATCTGACCCAGCCTGGAGGATCATCTTACTGAATTAACTCTTGGACAGTCCACTGCCTTTTGCTGGTCTGTGCATAAGAGGATAAGGAGAGGCAGAGAGGAGAGGCAGCTCTGGGGAAGTCAGTGATACAGGATAGGAGGAAGTGATCGGGAAAAGGGTCAGAAGTCACTGGCCTTCAAGCACTGCTCTTCTGAACAGGTTTTACTGTGCTGGATGTGCAGCTTCTCCATGCTTGGGGGTACCACCACACTCAAGCTGAATGGTTTCCCTCCTGCTTTTTTTTGCATAGTGATGGCTGAATGTTTTATGCTGCAGATTCCCAGGGTAACTCTGAAAAGGCTGAGAGAGGGACCAAAGTGACTTGTCATGGCTGGGAGCTTGGAGGAGCAATATAGGACATGGCAAACTTGTCAAAGCTAAAGAGAATATTATGGGTAGTACGTACCTTTTTATAACAGTGACTTTCTTCCAGCCATATCAATTTCACAAGCAATCAGAAGTGAAGGCGGCAGCCCAAGAGGGACAGTGATCCTTCCAAGTAGCCCAGGAGATCTGTGCTATATAGTTAAGGGCTGGCATTACCTCAATGGGTCTGACTCTTTAATTGGTGTAAATCAGCACAGCCTCTGGAACTATGCTGGATTGCTGTTGCTGGTGAAGAGGATCGTGACATCTGGGCTAAATGTGCATGATGTAGGCTTGTCCTATATGCATGTGAGAGGTATCCTAGGAGTTTTGGACAATATGGATTACTCCAAGTAATCTATATCTGTGGAGTGGAGGAAGAGAAGCCACCTGCATTAAATACAGGTCCTGTATGTCCTGCCTAAAAATCAGAGCTATAGCTTAACACAGGAAACCTCACTGCCCTGGGAGAACAGCAGCTATCTGAACTCTAGCTGGGATAGAGAGCTAAACAATGACACGTGGATGGGGAGAAAAGCTCTCCTGTTTCTTAGGAGGCTTTTCTCATGGAATTGTGGTCTATCTGTAGTTAGGGAGGAAGAAAAGCTACAATGGGAAAATAATAGTGTCCAGAAAGACTTAAATTCATCTCACTTAACACAAGATGGAGGACTCATACGGCCTTGGCTTTCTTTTATAGTCAGTGGAGAGAGATGAACATCCAGAGAAACATCCAGGTCACCTAAGGTCTGTCTGGATTTTTGTAGAAGTCTGTGTTTGTCCTGTGACTACAAGGAGGGTAGAAGGCGCTAACCAGAACTCTGAGCCTAAGGCACAGAATTCCAATAAGAGCGCTCCCTGGTAGAGGTGAACTGGCACACCAATGCCTGAGTATTGCAGGAAGGCCAAGGCTCCAGTCTTCATGCCAGAGTGAAGGAGACCAGACAGCAATTAAAGGATCATGACTGTAAAATTAGCATGGAGTGGATGCTCCTGACATACTGTGGTGGAACATTGGCAAGATCTTCAGGAAAAATTGGAATGGAAATAAAAGTTAGAGAAAAGGACCAAGAGAATAAGCAGAAGACTAGAGCAAAGCGCTGGTAAACATTTGGACTAGAACAATGGCTGGAACATGGGTGGACCATAGAAGGATTTAGGCCAAGCTCTGACTTGCAAACAAAATTCATGTTTGGATTTGACCCTGCTGATTGTCATGGGTGTTGCTGAGTTTACAGTTTTCCTCACTGGGGAAAGAACACGTAGGGACGAGAGCAGCGGGGTCAGGGGTGCCCTTGCACTTCTGGCTTGGCAGATATTCCTCTCTGTGAACTTTTCTCAGCCTCTGGGAAAGTCCATTGTTGCTACAACCTCATTTACCATAATTTTCCTCCTAATTCTCATTCATGCTCAGGAGGATGCAAAATTTGCAGTCGGTCAGAGGGACTTTGACAGGGGAGTATGTCAAAGATAGTTAAAGCCTGGCATTGCCTACATGTTTGTTTTTATTTTATTGAAATATGTTGCTTATATTGGGATGTGTCCAGGTGTGTGTATCAGGAACAGTTCCTATTGCTTTTCTTCATTTTAGCAGCACCAGTTCTAGTTTCCTCTCAGATTCTCCCATTTGCTGAAAAAGTTATTAGGAGATAAAATTCCTTTCCTTTATATGCCATTTTGTCTCTCAGAGTTGCCAAAGCATAAATGTTATTGATACCATTCCTTCTTCTCCTTAGGCCAGATGCCTGTTTAAAATTTTATTTTAACACCTTTGCTTTGAATATGAATGTTCAAAGGCAGTCCTCAGGTGCTGTAAATGTACTCCCGCTTTGGGGCAGTCAGCAGCTACAGCAGCACATTTGCAAACAGCTCCTGACGTTCACACCAAGCTCTGCTGCGCAGCTGTGGTGCAAGAATGCAGCACAGATGCACTACAGTAGCAAGTCACAGTACTTGACACCAGGAGAGTGGCCTGAGGGTTTGCATCATGGCTACAAACTCACCTCTAGACAAACATCTTGGAGGGACGAAGCAGAGACTGGTTCAGGGCACAAAGTTCAGGTGGTGGCAGTAAGATAACTCAGGGGAGGGGAGTCTGTGAAAGAGGTGAAGACTTATGTAGCTCTCAAAGGAAGGTAAGAGAAGATGTGACAGGCTGTGTCATACAATGTGACTATACAATAAACATGAAAAATTGGGAGGGAGCAGACTGGCAAAGGGACAAAGGGATGTGGGGGACCCTTCACTGGTTTCAAGCAGAAAGAACTTCATGGCCAAAGTGAAAGAGCAGAAAAGCCATGAGGAGGAGGAAGAAGGGAAGGTTTTACTCACAGTTTCAAAGGCCTGGGGCAGATCCATCAAGAGAGGAGAAGGAGATGTATATTAGAGGGAAGGGAAAGGAAGAGAAGGGAAGGGAAGGGAAGGGAAGAGAAGTAGAAGCTGTTGTCTACAGTGCAGTCATAGCCACAGCTGCAGTGAACCACGATGTACCTAGGGTAGATTTAAATTAGACAGTGCCAGTACTGTCATGTAGGTAGTACCAACACTATATTCATGGTGTACCTGTGGCAGCAAGGGGTGCCCAGCAGTCCTGGAGACAGGCTCGTTAGCTACAATCTCCATGAGCTGAAGAAATCATTTTAGGAAGAGAACCAGAGCTGTTCAAGGAGGCAGCAGCAGAACAGGATCACAGCAGAGATATTTTCTGTTCATAGTGGATTGAATGTATGTCCGAATTTGTTTCTTTTAAGTCTTCCATGGGCCTGTCCCCTCTAACTGGCAGACGCTGTTCCCCTATGTAGGGCCAGTGTTACCAGTATCTGCCCTACCTGTGGCATCATTGCCCTCAAGGTCTTTCAGGTGGTCCATGAATGACAGCTCTTTCACTCCAGTGGCCACAGGCTTCAGCACATTCGGAGCAAAGGAGTTGGAATAACCTCTTGTCCACAATGAAAATGAAATGCAAGAGTCCTCCACCTCTTCCCTACAGGCAAAGTCCTGGCCTATTAACTGGGATGGCAGGGAGGGGGGCTGTAAAGCAGGGGAGAAACATATCTTTGTGTCTGCTTGACAACTTTGTAAGAGGCAATGTTACCATGGCAATGGGTGGTCTTTAGCGAGAAACGGAGTGAGCTGTTGAGTCAGGGTGAGGAGAAGGGGGGGAGCGATGCTAAAGGGAGGCAGCTTGAAAATCTAGTGGGAAAGAAGAGATGGGACTGCAGGTCAGGGAAGGGTGGTGATGGTCAAAGAACCACATTTGGCAATGGACAAGTGGCTATGCCAGTAAGCCTGATGTCTGGCATGGCTGACCCACAACAAGGGCTCCCACCCGAGCTTCTACAAGATAGGCGCCTCTGGTCTGAGCCCACATCTTTCCACTGAGGCCATCGCCCATGGCAATGACGGCACCACAATTTGCCCCTAAGGTCTCCAGCTCAACTGAAAGCCCCGACCTGAAAGTGCCCATTCTGCTGTCCCCCATCCCTGCCCTCAAGTCTTTCAGTGTTTCAGCAGAAGCCCTGTTGCCCACCCCAAGGCGACCGCACAGTGTGGCCGCCAGAGAATGGTCAGCTGGCAACAGAAACCCGTTGCCTGGGTCAGAGCCAGAGAGATAGTCCAGCCCCATAAAGAATTACCACTGAAAGCCCAGCGGCGTATGGGAAAGGTCTCCTCCCCATCTTTCATCGGATGCGGATGAGAGAGGAGTTTCTTTGGTCTCGTGTTTTTTGCGAGGGGAGGGGCTGAGTGGCCAGAGCCGTGTGTGACTGAGACAGTCAGACGATTGTACGGTGGGTGGGGAGGAGAGGGAACAAAGAGCCAGGGCTGACAGCTCAGCACTACCAACGATAGCATGAGGAAAACCCAGCCTTCTACCCGCCGCTGCCTCTGTAGTGTGAGGTGGGCCATGCCCCTTCTTGGCAACTGCTTGCCCCAGTGCCTTGGCCCTCGGCAGGCAGCTGTGTGGGCAGGCAGGCTGGACGGCCACGGGCAACCCCTGTGGCTTAGGGTTAGGAAGAGCCCTGGGGGCCCTTGGGCTCTGACCCAGGCCACTGCGGGTGAGGACGTACAGGGTGGCCGAGCCAGGCATACAGGCGAGGCAGGCCGGGCTCCCCTCCCCGGCGGGCCCACCCCTGTCCCCCCAGTCCCGGCCCCGGCAGGGCCTCTGGATGAGGGGGTTCACGGGCGGTGGGGGTCTCCCACGCAGGCCCGTGGGCTCTCCGGCCGCTCCTCACCCCCAGCCGGCCTCGCACGGAGCCCCTGCTGCCGGCAGGTGGCAGGGCAGCCCCGCGCCTCGCCTCGCCCCGGCCCGGCCCGGCCCGGCCCGGCCCAGCCCAGGCCCCGGCCAGGCCTGGTCCTGCGGGGCGGCGGCTCTCCCCGAGGCCGCCTCGGCGCCGCGTGGCGGGGCCTCAGAGACAGGCGGGGGTCTTCCCCGCGTGGAGGAGAGACCTTTTTTCTTTCCACCACCCGGCAAAGCACAAGGGCGGTGGAGGAGAGGGTGCTGTGGGCTGCCCAGGGGACACCGACAGGGCCCTGGCGGGAGCGGGCCTGGTGCCGCTTGTCCCTTGTCCACAGCCGCTGTAGGGTGGTGTGATGGGCATTTTTATTATTATTAATGGCAGTCTGTTCACACTGAGGTTAGATTACCGCCCCATTGTGCGAGGCTCCACACAAACGCGGTCAGAGACAGTCTGTACTCTGGGGAACAGGCAGTCCAAACAGAAAAAAGGCAGCAGAAAGGGCGGGCAGGAAAGAAAAGCAGCTCAGGGAGAGGAAACGGGGTTCCCCCCCCTCACCCCCCCCGGTTCATCCAACAGGCCAGTGGCAGAAAACAGGCTTTCCAGGCTGCAATGGGCCCCCTCATCCTTTGGACTGCACGGTCCTCTTGTGTAAGTGGAATAAATAACCTGTGGCTGGCTGGTTTTTGGTGGTTCAGCATTTGTAAATGCTGACCGTTTACCCCTTGGTTAAAGCTAAACCCACCTTCTCTTTCCCCAGCTGTTTAACATAGATACATGGAGCTGGGAGCCCATACCGTCGTGCTGGGTGTTGTAAAGGTAATTATTAATTGTTGGGGCTCCTGGACAGCCCCACTCCCTGCCCTGCTGGTATCAAGAGATGGCTGCCAGGGGACCATTGCCCACCCTGCCCGCTGTGGCTCACCCTCCACGGCCTGTCCGAGGACCAGCTCTGCTCAAAACAGGGTAGGCAGACCTGCAGGCAGCAGCTTACGAGGTTGCCTGCCAGGAGGAGAGAAGGACCACTCCAAGCAGCTGAACTTTTAACACCAGCTTACAGACAGACTTCCAGAGATACTTCGAGACAGGGGAGGGGATAGGAAGCAAGATTTGTAGGGGGACCAGCCTGGAGTTTTGAATTCAGCTACAGAGTTAGTTAACAAAGTTGCAGGTTCTCAGTCTCTGTTTCTCTTTCTTTGCCAACTCTTTTTTTTTTTTTTTTTTTTTCCTTCCTCAATATAAATACCCTGGGGCGGTTTCTTTTCTTTTTGGTATGAATGTGATGATCTTTCAGGGCTGTGATTGGCTCTGAGGCTTGTCATCGGGGACACACCTCCTGGCTTGGGGCCACCGCCTCCCCCTCTTGTGAAAGCTTCCCCTTGTAACAAGTGAGCGTAATTACATCAGTTACTCACTAGAGCACAGACCTGCTTTAAATTTTGGCCTCTTGGAGACAGTGAGAAGCTGAAGGAGTAGAAAATGCAGTTTCAAATGCCTGTAACACTGTGGCCTGTACAAGTCACGCTGTGCTCTTTCCTCCCAGGAATTAAGGCTCCCAGTCACACGCAAGGAGGAATGAATATCTGTACTAGTCATGGAAATGGCTACCTGTTTGGAGAACAGAGATGCCACACCAGAGGAGGATTTCCGCTTTGCCAAAGCCTGGCCCACTGAAAAATACACATCAGGTCCCTTTTGAATTGGTGTAAATGAACCAGAAAAGGCCACACTTCCAGGGGCACCAAAAAGGAAGAGAGCTCAGAGCGAGAGCTGCAGGGGATGTGGATGATCCCTGGAAAAGAGCAGAGCCAGCTGAACAAAGGCATCTGTATGCCAAAAGAAAATGCATTTCACCCAGCAGCAAGGGCCTAAAAGACAGGGCCAGACCTGTCAGGGGAAGAGAGTGCCCCTAAAGAGCAGCGTTCATGTTCCAGGTGGATATTGCAGTAGCAGCTTGACACGCTTCTGACAGGTCAGGGTAGGAACTTGCAGTGCTTCTGTGGGCTTGTTGCAGAAAGGGCTGAGTGCTGGGGCGGGAGGATCCCTGCTGTGCTCCAGAGGCCTGGATCCTCTACCAGGGTAGATCAGCATAGCATGTAGGAATCCAGTGCTCTTGCGGCTGAGAGCCTGCTCCATGCTGGCATGGCAGAATTTGCCTGATAATGAGGAAAGTTTCTGCACAAGAAAGAGAGGAAGTGGTGCTCTGACTGGAGGAGAGGGCTCATGTCTTATCCTAGGGCATTTTGTCCTTGTAGGGATGTGATCCTGATGTATGGCACAGATGCCATTCCTGCTTGATGAGCTGGAAGGATGCAGATGAGGTGTAGGAAAATGCAAACCATCAGTCTGGCTAGGGGAGCTGAGTCCTCATGTACAGACATTTGCAAGGTGTCAGAACTGCTATTCTGACATGTGACAAACCCAGGCCTTTTCAAACATGTCTTGAAAAAATTATGCAGGGAGAGACACCTTCCCCCCCAAACCCTCCAGCTGTTCTCTAGCACACAGGTGTTTGCTCAGAGCACACAGCTGAGCAGATCCAGCCCTTGTTCTAGATCAGGCAGAGCAAAACTTGAACTGGCTCTCATGTTGCTTGGCCAGTGGATTGAATATGGTCGCAGCCTCTTTTCCCTGTCTGTCTCCTTCAACTCTTTGCCCTCCCCCAAAATTAAAAAAAAAAACCACAACAAACTCACAGCCTGCTGCTTTCTATCCTGCATCAGAGAAACTTGTTCCTGGAAATGTCATGAAAACTGATGTGCCCCTATGAAAAATGTGGGTTTTGATGATTCAGCATTTTCCCATGGAAGAAAAATCTCCTTTGTTTCTCTGACCACCTCTCAGCAAATGGCTCAATGGCACGTGGTCCATGTTTCCTCTCAGGGACCTGTTTCTGGAGCTGCTTCCTAGGTCATGGCCCATTCAGTAGGCGGCAGGTGTCATTGGATCAGACAGTCTGAATGCTCTCATTCTTTCTTACAGACCTGAAAGAGTCAGAGCTCTCATTCATTCTTACAGACCCGAAAACATGAAAAATAATGTTGGTGCTTTTTGTGGTATGAGGTGTTCTCTGATTATATGATGTTCAGTGAGACTTTGGTTCTGCCTGATTTTGCAGAGAGCTCTCAGTACAAGCGTCTCTGCCCTGTCACTCAGCCGAGGTTGCAGAAAGGAAGGATGAACGTATCACAGGAGCCAAGGAGGAGGCATGAAAAGGGACAACAGGCTTCCAGTCCTGAAGGACGAATACTGCCACCAGTGGCTTGGGATTTAGGTATCCAAAACTGAGGGTACCCTCACTGAGATGTGGGAGCTACGGGGTGCCTGGCATCTCTGCAAGAGACGCCTTTCCTGCTCAGTCTATGCCAAGGGCTGGGGAGCCGGGATGGAGCGGATGGTGTTTAAGATATGAAGCTGGTTTTCTGGCACAGGAGGAGCAGGCAGAGCAGAGGGAGATTGTGGTGCTGGGACAGGTGCATTGGCAGGCCCTGGGGCACTTCCACGTTCCCAGATGCCATATCAGCCTTTGTGCTGACCTCCAGGGCCGGGGTGAGAGTGTCAGCTCCCAACTTTGCTCTGCAGAATCCCAAAGCATATCTGCCCATTTCCCTTGCCTGTACACAGCCTCCAACCCACCTTTCCTATATATACTCTTTTCAGGTGGATCAAGCTTTTATCGTTACTGATCCCTAATGTTCCCCGCAATCAAACTGTTGGCAAGTGATGAAATTCCTTACGTAGCAACTGAAACGCAGGGATCGCAGGAACAAAATAATAATGCTAGTCATAATAATAAATAACAGCTCCATTTGCTTTAATCCGCAGCTCAGAAAACAACAGCCCAGTCCAAATTCTCATCTGCTGTGGAGATAAAGAGTGTGATTTACTCCGTCAGCTATGGAGAACAGACACACCACAAGGCAGTTATCTTCGGCCATAAACAAAGTGGAGTGGGTTTGCTTTTTAACAGGCTCCCTTCTCCTCTCCTGTGGAGTGCTACTTTCTGCCTTACATAACCCTCTGGGCAACTCCACTGACCTATTTTGTTTTAATAAACTTGAGCAGTTTGAGTTATGCACCCTCCACTTTTCAAGACGCTGTTGCCACTCCACAGGGCTCCCTTTCTCACCCTGCTCTGCAAGGCTGCATAGGTAGTATCTTGGGAGAAGCTAAATAAACAGCTTCCAAGTTCCGACACAGCCCATGTGTGCCAAGCTTCCTTTTGAATGTTAGCCTTGGAGGTGAGAAGGAAAAACTGAGTTGACTAGGAAAATGCATAACCTTTCAGAAACAGTTTTTTTTACCTTTCTTATCACCCCTTTAAGGTCATAAAGATTACGCCAAAGAAGCTATTAAGTTTTCCAGGATTGCAAAATATTTTATCAATAATAGAGATGAAGCATGCCGTTCCACTTTTCAATTTTTTCTTTAAATTTCCTTTTATGTTTGGTTATTTGATCTTAATCTTCCCTCTGTACTTTTCTGTTTCCGTCCTGATTGGAGGCAGTCAGACATGGTTAATGGTTTCTTCTAGCCAAAAGCCTACACTGAGATGCAAACAGAAGACCTCTCAGGCATTAAAACAAATTAAGAGAGTGAACATGGAAACTAAGAATGTGGGAACCCTGGTTCCTTAACAGGCTGAGCTTTTGGCTTTCCCTCTGTCATGGTTTCTGAGATGGATATAAACTTCTGGAGAGCAATGACTGACAGCAGTGGTTTTCCATACTGCCTCATCCGCTTGAGTTAATTTAGGAGCTAGGATATATTCTTCCACTGAAAAACATCTGTGAAAACTTGATGCCAGAGTGTTTCTAGTGGTTAAATACTAGGGTCTGGGCTGAAATGGCTGCACATTGGTGTCTCCACCAGGAGGTTAGCCTAGGGATCAAATGCTGTAGGAGGCCATCTGAGATTCCCTTCCTCATACGCTACAACAGAGGAGCAGATTAGTGTCCTGCTCATAATGAGTCTCCTGCAAATCCCACACTGGAGAAGGATATCCAGAGCTTTGGAGAAACTCTGAAAAGAGGCTCATGAGAGGCCCAGTTCTTCACGCTGAACTGGAAAGTGTTACGAGTAGACTGCAAAGCTCTACTGAATATCGAGTTAATCCAAGATTTACGTGTCATAAGCCTCCAGAAACTGGGCTGTGGTGGGCTTTAGCTAAAGCAGTGTTAGCTAACCTTTTAAGAAACCTTATTTTTCCTTCCTGTGCAGTCTTTCCAATGGGTCTTGTTTTTCTTAAGGAACAGATCCTCAACTGGCATAACACAGCTTCATCCCGCTGAAGCCAGTGAAGCTGGAGGTTAGAAGTATCTGACCCCAAAGTAATTCCTCTTAATGGTGACATGTTTGCCGCCACCAGGCAAGATGACAGACTGAGCGCTGGTGATGGAAGAGTAGTGGACAGACTACTGGCACAAAGATCCTCCATTCACCCCTCCCATGGCATTTAATAGAAAGAGAGGCAGAAGCAAAAAGGTGGGACACTTCAGTGAAGCTGGCATGAAAAAGAGAGGAGTCTTATTCAAGCTGAGTTAGAGTGGAAAAACTTTTATCAGGGAAGAGCCAAGTATAAATCACTAACAGAGACTCCTTAGTTGAGACAATTCAGAAAGAGGACAGTAGCGAGGTAATTAATGCCAACTGGCAGTAAAATAGAACAGTATCACGACCTTGTAGGGCAGCACGTGTCACCCTTTTCCACAGTGTCCCACAGGGAGAGGCTGCTCCTTTCCCACAGGATCAGACCTCCTGCTTGGGGTGGGCAGAGGGGCCAGGAGGGGGAATCTTCGAGCTATTGTTTCAGGTGCCTTGCCAATCTGAACAGGCATCTCAGCATCGGTTTATGCCCTGCTCATATTTTCCAGGTTCTTTCTCCAGTCATGCAACAGTATGGAAAGACTTCCCCGGTGATTGTAACAGGAAAACCAGGGGTGGGTGGAGGAGGATAAAAGGAATGAGGGATGTGCCTGTTCTGACAGCTCTGTCCATCCCGAGGGGAGCTCGTAATTCCCAGCTGGAAACTTTGTCTCTGGGGCAGTGATTTGTGATGCTGAAGCCACCCACAGTCTCCTAGTGGCAGCTTAAAGTAGGCTGGTCGCTGGGCAGGGAAGGTAAGACCCACTATTCTCAACATCCATCGCAGATAACACACAATATCAATGACAAACTTTTAATAATTTTTAAAAAATGAGGTTAAATACATTTTCTGTGTTTTGAAATAGAGCTATTTAAAATTAAATGTGGAACAATGGCCATCTGTATTAGGAATGAAGCTTAGTATATTTGATAAAAAGCTTCTTTTTGTCTTGTTTTGTTTTAAATATCAAGTTACACTTGCTTCCAGCCAAAACATTTCAGAAAGTTGAACCAAGCCACTGCATAAGCACCTGGAACCAAAGCTTGGTAACTGCTAAATCCACTCTGAGAGCAATAGCTCTTCCATGAGTAGAAGATGACTATTTTTTCCATTTCAGTTTATTCAACAACTTAGATTCAAAGACTTGCTCATTCAAAGTTGAGAAACTGAATAAGGTTTGGGAAAAGCAGACAAGCTTGTTTTTCCTCTCCAGTCTTTGAGGAAAATGAAGATGAGAGGACAAGATCCAGCAGATCTAAAATGTTGGGGTATATGCTGTCCTGGAACAACCTGTTTAGGCCACTAGCCACTGATGCAACTTCCTTTGTTTAATACTACCTTTTATTTTCTGTTTTGCAATTAAGGTGGTTTATTTAAGTAGTAAACTAAGAGTGTAATAAGACAATGTTTTTAGACATTTTAGTGGATTCAAATTTCATTCTAAATGCAGCCTAATGGGAGTCAATTCTAAAGAAAAACAGTCATCCTGTAACAAATTAAAAATGCATAATTCACCATTTTCCAGCATAGAACAATTAAATAATCAAGACCTAATAAAAGCATGTAAAACTGTAAGTAAGTGCAGATAGAACTGTCTGCTGGTAACAGTAAGCACAAAAGTTAGTAGATGGGCTGTATGTGGTTTTAAATCAACAGTATCTTACTGGTTACAGCTTAATGGGTATCAACCTTTCCTTAGGGAAAACTATTAAAAAGGATAAACAGAAAAGAAGTTTTGATATAATATTTAAAATTAAGCTCTCCTGCTTGCTAATTTAAATGGGTGATTTAATCTGTTCACTGAGGCTCAAATATATCCGTTTTAGTCCAGTTCCCCAGTAGTTACCGCATGGGTGGGGTTTTATGTATCTGAAGTTTCAGTTTCAGGCTGTTCTCTGTGAAACTGAAGCCAAACCTCCCTGAACTCAATGAGATTTTCCCCACCCATTTGCCAGGAGTCTGGAGCAAACGTTTAGTGGTCCAGATTGGTGACTGTTCAGTTGCTAAAAATCAGCACCCAGTGCAGTTCCTCACAGGTAGCTTCTGTCGCTGCCTGACATGTGTCACTAACAAGTGTGCTTGTAGCACTCCCGGCAGAGGAGCCAAGAAACGAGATGCTCTGATGATAACATGTGCTAGCAGCTTGTAGTGTACCTGCCTGTGCTGTACTTCTCTTTCGACCTTTTGCCTGTTTACCAGATCTTTCCCAGCTGAAAATTAATTTTAGACAATGTCAGCAAAGGCCTTGGCAGTACCTGTGCAGGAGCAAAAAGCTACAGCCATGAAGCAGGTGAATTCGAATACATGATTTGAAAAGTAAAGGCAGAGCTAGAACATCTAGTCTGAGGCTGGAGGAGAATTTTGTGAAAACAGTGGAATCATCTTGAAGAAGAAGTAGAAATAAGGGAAAAATACACTGCGATACAACTGGAAGTGCCAGTCACTTCCTAGGATTTTTTCTTGTGCTTCCCCATCTCTCCTTCTCTTTTTTTTTCCTCTTTTTTCTAAAATCTTTTTCCTCTCCTCGCCTCTCCTCTCCTCTCCTCTCCTCTCCTCTCCTCTCCTC